>PVJA010020563.1:0-36763 GCA_004027025.1 Myocastor coypus | reverse complement strand
AGGCTGAAGAGTCTGCGGCGGAAGGCGAGAGGTCTAAGCTGGAGGCCAAAGAGTCTGCGCTGCAAGCCAGACGATGAAGTCCAGTCTGAATGCGAAGACCGAAGCTTCTCCGACGAAGTGAAGTGTTGACTCCTCCTTCAGCCCTTTAAAAAGTCTTTTTGTGCTCAGTCATTCTGACGTGGACTCATTGCGCCCTAGGCTGGAATCAATCATACCCCAGGACGGGCCCTTGATCCCGTTCTAGGGAGAAATCCAATCATATCCTAGGCAGGCCCGGGTGATACTCCAGGGAAGAACCAATTGTACCCCAGAGTGGGGCTCCCATCAACAGGGAACCAGGCTGCTGAGTCATTCAGTCAAGTTGACACATTGTATCAACCACTACATTAAGCATGCCCTATGTACTAATATGTGGTCAGTTTTAGAAAATGTCCCATGTGCAGCTGAAAAGAATGTGTATTCTGAAGTGGTTTGGTGGAACACTCCATGTATGTCCACTGATTCCGTTTGTTTCAGGTTCTGGTTCAGCTCTGCTACTTCTTTGCTAGGTTTTTGTCTACCTGATCTATCTTTTTCAGGTAAGGGGGGTGTGGAGGTCTCCTGTTAAGATTGTGTTATTGGATATTAGATTTTCCATGTCCACTAAGTTTTGCCTTACATGACTTGATGCTCCTGTGTTGGGTGCATACATATTTATGAGTGTCACCTCTTCGTTTTGAAGTTTTCCCCTAACCAATATGCAGTGGCCTTCTTTATTTCATTTCATCAGTGTTGGTTTGAAGTTTAGACTATCTGCAAACAGGATTGCTACCCCTGCTTTTTTTTTTTTTTTTTTTTTTTTTTTTTTTTTTAGGTGCTGCAGCATGTAGTATTGTTTTCCATCCTTTCAGTTTTAGCTTATAAGCTTCTTTATGAGTTAAGCGTGTTTCTTGTATACAGCATATTGTTGGATTTTGCTTCCTTATCCACTCTGCCAGTCTATTTCTTTTAAGTGGAGAATTGAGTCCATTTACATTGATGGTTATAATTGAAATATGTTGACTTACAATTGACATGATGTTTACTTACTACTGTTTACCTGTTTTTCTCTTGTGTTTAATTGAGTAGACTATTTGGTGGGATCTTTCTGTTCTCATTTCTTGAGTTTGAGTCTTTTTGGTTCCTCTCTAAAATATTTTTTAGTATGCTGTGTAGGGTTGGTTTTTGTATCATGACATTCTTTAGTTGTTCCTTGTAGTGGAAGTATTTCACTTCTCTCTCATACTTGAAAGAGAGTTTTGCGGGGTATAGCAGTCTGGGCTGAAATTTGTTGTCATGGAGGACTTGAAGCACTCTGCTCCATGCTTTTCTTGACTTCATGGTTTGTGAAGAGAAATCGCTGTTATTCTGATGGGTTTTCCTTTAAATGTGATCTGTTTCTTTTCTCTAGCAACTTTTAGTATATTATTCTTCAGCTGGATTTCTGGTATCTTCACTATTATATGTCTTGGCGTGTTTTTAGTTGGGTTGATGTTATTTGAAGTTCTGTAGGCTTCAGTTACCTGAATGTCCAATTGCGTTCTCATATTTGGGAAGTTTTCTGCTATTACTTCTGCCCATATTCTTTTTATCTCATCTGTATTGACTCCTTTCTCTTTGATTGCTATTAATCTCACATTGTTCATTTTTGCATCATCTTGCAGATGTTGAATTATTTTTTCCTGCATCCTAGTTGTTTTTTTAAGAGATCTTTTCTTATCTTTTCACTAGCTGCAACCGTGTCTTCAAGATCTGAGATTCTATTTTCACCTTAGTTCATATGGTTTTGCCAGCTTGTGATTGAGATTTTATTTTCTTGTATATCTCTTTCAAACTGTTTCATGTGATCTATTTCTTTCTTATATTGTTCACTCAGGGAGTCCGTCATTTTTCTATTCTCCTCTAATGTTTTATTAATATCTTCTTTAATAGTAGTACAGTCTCTCATTATAGTTATTCTCTCTCTCTCTCTAATTCAGAGATTATTTCTGCTCTGTTCTCCTCTCTACCTTTCTGTATTTGTTCCCCTATTTTAGATGCTATTAATTTAGACATGTCTTTTTTAACTTCAGTGGTTATTTCTGCCCTGGTTTCCTCTATATATTTCTGGAGTTGTTTTTCCACTTCATAGTCTATTTTTTCTTACATTTCTTTTTTTACTTGACGTGTTATCTCTGATCTGAGTTGCTCTATGTTTCTGCATTTGTCTGTCTACCTCAGAAGCTATTGGTTCAGAGATTTCATCTGCATGATTCTCATTTTCTTGTAGGGTAGTGTCTCCTGTATCTGTTACAGGCGGGTTCGGGACCTGAGATTGTATTTTGCTCCTTGTCTGTATCATTCTGTATAGCAGTGACCTTTGGTGCAGCACTGCATGCCCACAGGTTAGTGGTTCAGTCTGGGCTACTGGGTCAGCTGAGCTGCTTTTAGCCCTGGGGAGGAAGGTTTCACTCACCTGAGTAACCTCGATGCTGGGTAGGCTAAGCTTGCATGGAGCCTGAGGTCTGCCGCCGGTGGTGGCCTTGATGCTGGATAGGCTATGCTTATATCTGGCCGAAGATCTGAGTCACATGTTGGGCCTAGCTTCTGGGTCGGCTGCTTTCACAGTGGGCCGGAGTAGGTCTAATATGGCAGGTGGGCCCGAGACATCTGGCAGGTGGGCCGGAATACTCACGCGAGTGGGTTGGAGACCTCACGCGAGCGGGCCGGAGGGTTCAGGCAAGCGAACCGGAATGTCTGGTGGGTAGGCTGGAATGTTCAGGAGAGTGGACTCGAGACATCTGGTGGGTGGGGGCTACTCTTTTTTTTTTTTTTTTTAAGGTCTGGCCCATAGATGCCTGACCCTTGCAAAGCTGCATAGTCAAGTTGCTTTCTGTATTGCCCTCTAAGGCCTGGCCTAGCTGACTGTCTGTCCTGTAATTACCATGTTTGACGGGAATTCTAAGGCTACTCACGAGAATGTGCCTGACCTGCACGGAGGCCTGGCCAGGGCGAGTGTGCGCGAGTGTCCCCATCACGTTGTGCAGCGACAAAGTGGACATCAAGGACAGGAAAGTGAGGGCAATGCCCATCGTCTTTCACCAAAAGAACCTTCAATACTACGATATTTCTGTGGAAAACAACTCCAACTTTGAGAAGTCCTTCCTCCGGCTCGCCAGAACCTTATCCGAGACCCGAACTTGCAGTTTGTCTCCATGCCCTCCCACTCTTGCCCTGCCAGTGCTCACCATGGACCCAGCCTTGGCTGCCCAGCATGAGCACGGGTCAGGGGCTACTCAGATTGCAGCTCTCCCGGCTGAGCATGAGGACCTGTGAGCAGGGTAAGCAGCCGGCATCAGAAGTCTAGTGTTACAGGCGACTGTCTTGGCTGTGAGCAGCGCTGCACACATGCCACTTGGTTATCTAGCTAAGCAGACATGGGCTTCATCTTTGGGATGCGGAAGGAGATGAGTGGCTTTCGGAGTGAGTGCGACAGTTAAACCCGGGTCTTTTGGACCTACATATTGAGCTGTTTGGAACGCAGTTGTTTTCTTTGAGTTTCAAATATAAGACTGCTACAGTCACAGCACACACACAAAAAGGAACTAAAGGGTACAGCTTTGGCCAGAAAAAGTCCTCCCTTCTGCTCCTATGAATTTAAGATACATTGTAAGGGCCAGTGGTATAGCTCAGCGGATTTAGCGCTTGCTTACAGGAAGCGCAGGGGCCAGTGTTCGGTTCTTGGCCCCTCGTGCCACCCCGGCCCCGCCCTAGAGCGTGCTGAGCTGGCGATACTGGGCGTGGTGGTTGGTGTGCGTCTGTAATCCCAGCCCTTGGGAGGTACGAACAGGAGGGTCACTATGACTCAGTAGTGAGACCCTAAAAAAAAAAAAAAAAAAAAAAAAAAAAGGTACATTGTATACAGGGAGGTCTTTTTTCATAAATGTCTTTGGTTGCACTGACCTGGATACCTCGATGTCCTGAATCAATTCAAAATGTTTCCTTTCCATGATAATTTTAACTTTTTGGAAGAGCTAGAAGTTACACGGTGTCAGATGATGACCAAGGTGGAGGAGGACATGGTGTCATGTCTGGCCCCCTCCTGCCTTTCTGTTGCCTGGGACTTGGAAATCCACTCATGAAAGAGAACTTTCTTTCAGAAACCGGCAGGAGTGGTAGGATACTCGCATCTGAAATCATAGTGAGTGCTTTAATGTGGAGTAATAGCAATGTATCTCTTTCCACAGTAGTTTTTGAAACCTACATCATGTGCGTGGATCATATCTCCTATGGCAACCATGGAAGGTCCCCATGTGGAGGCGGTGTTGGAGCTACGCCTGCAACGGAATAGTCAGAGCAAGGGGCAAGACCTGTCCACTTATTCCAAGGAGATGCAAGTCTTTGCAAGTGCAGCAGGGTTTAGTTTATTGTACACAAAAACTATTCCATGCAGCATGGATTATTCCTAGGAGCCACCAGGAAGAAGACCTCCATGTACGCTCCACCCACATTGCAGAAGTGTCATTCATCCTGCACGAATGCTCTTTCTTCGGACCCTGCAGCCAACGGATGGGAAAGTATGACTGCATGACCTCCCGCAGAAAAAGAAATACCAAGAAGCCAGTGAACAGCAAAAATAATGAGGCTTTGCCTCTGTGCCACAGTTACTCTTTTCTATTTTCCTCTCTGTCACCCATGAAAACTATCCAGAACCACAGAGTGAGCCTACTGAGTGTGAGCCATGAGATTCACCAGTCACACCGATATCACTTCCAGCATGCACTGCATTACAGTTTTGCTCATTCATTTTACAAATCATTCTTATTAGATTAGTGCAGTGTCTCTAAGAGACAAATGAATTCTCTGAGCAAACATATACAGGATGTTTTGTTGATGAGTTCTCAGTGAGAGCCCCAAATATCTGGAAAACAAGGTGTCTGTAAAAGTAGTTCTGTTGAAAAGAAGATCCATGTATTTTGTTTCATGTCTAGACTATAGGTTCCAGGCTTCGTGCTGTGTCCTGGGAATGCACAGATGATTAAGACAAAATAATTTACTCTGAAGAATTCAATCTAGGGGATGACAATAATTCTCTTCTAAGAGAATACAAAATCTAAAATAGAAGTGTGTATAAATATAAGCAGGCAGAGTTCAGTTCCTAGGAATGTTGGCGCCTGGCCTGCATCTTGCAGGATATGTCAGTGTTTAGCAAGGAGATGCAAAAGTGGAAGACGTTTCGAAAGCAAAGAACTTGCTATGTGCTCAGGAGAAAATGTCAAGGTCAGATGTGTAAGTTGTTTAGGGACCTGCAGCATGGTGAAATGTACGAAGTGGGGAGTAGAGGGACAGGAGGGACTGGTGCACTGCAATGATTTCAGTGTCAGTAGAGGAGTTTAGAGATTGCCTAGTGGGTGAAAGAGTGACAGGGACCGTTTGCAGGGAAAGGCAATTCGGGAGCTGAATCACCTTGACTGAAGTCCTGCTGGACCCTGAGGATGAGCACACAGCCTCCTACATGGGCACTGCCTCTCTTGCCCTGCAAGCCAGTTGTTCCCGGTCTGAGATGCCATGATAGCCAGGGTCCAGAATGTAAAACTACTTCTTTAGGGGCACAGTTTCACTTAGTTGATTTTTGAAACTAGCTTTCACTGAAGATAATGATCGATTAGCTTCTGTTTTGAGCTCCCTCTCTTTGTGGACCAGGTTTTGGGGGGATCACTGTTTAGGGGGACATTTCAATTCCCTGCTGAATAGGAGCTGGGGGGCAGTAGATGCCTGAGCTCCTCAAGTACGTCCTGCTCTGTGCTCCAAACCGCACACCAGTGCTGACCCTGCCACAGATTGCATGCTTGAGAAGCATCCTGGTAGCTGGCCACGGAGGGAGCAGGCCTGGCTGATGGGCCTTAGAGCAACACCTTGATGAAGAAGGCTAGAAAATAATGACTTTTCTGGAGGCAATTAAGTAGCACAGAGTGTATCTGTCAGGGCTTCTTTACTAGAGAAACATATAGCACAAGGCATACAAGCATATAAGAAGTTATGATACTGGTTTACGATCCTCTCCTCAGAGTGGGATGAGGAAGCATGCAGAAGGCATCTGCACACTGGAGGCTGAGGGTTCAGTCCAAGGCCTGGAGCTCACTGAAGTATCCTATGTGACTTTTTGTCAGGAGGCCCGTGGGTCTGAGACAGAAGGCTACTCCAGAGGGTTGATGAATCTGCAGGGAAAGCTGCAGAGGCTATGCTGCAAGACAGGAGATGGCGTCCAAGCTGAGCACAAAGCCTGAAGCTCCTCTGGAGAACACAAGTAAGTCGTCATTCTCCATCTCTGTCTATGCCATCTGGGAGATGAGCCGCCCTACGGTGGGCGCACTACACCCTAGGGTGCAGAATCGGTGAGCCAGTTTAGCTGAGTGTCTTTTAACTGAACTTCTCAGGTTGGCATCATCAATCAGCCATTACACTGAGTGAACCAGAGCTTTTTGGAGGCAAATTAGAAAAAGGATTGATCTACTGGTATACTGATAGAATTTTGGCCTGGGAGGTTGGCTGTCTTAGCCTCCTCAAAGGCTGGGCTTGTGGGTGTGTACCACTACCTGCAGTGAGATAGAGGACTGCTAAAGAGGCCAAACACCCGTAGGAAACAAGAGGCCCTGGCTCTGGTACTGTCGCCGCCTGCACCTGATGTGCCCACTTTCTACTCCCAAGGAGAGGGAAAGAATATCGGAAGCCCCCAGGCCACTACCCACTTCAAAACACCCTGCAGTGGTGCCTAGCTGCTCTCTGTTCTCAAGGGTGCCCTGGCTGCGATCCAGGTAAGGTCGCCAGCCCCACCATGACATCCCCTACCCTGCTCTGACTTTGAGGACCTGCCTCCTCCTGCTGCATCAGCTCTGCTCTCTGACAGCGTCACACCCAGGAACACACCGAAAGCATTTCAAGTCAGGATCAGCCTCTGTTTGTCCCTGAGTCTCTGCATCCCCGACCCCACTCTTGGGTTTCTCCTCAGAGCAGAACCCCTGGCAATACTGTCATCTGCTGGGCTCTGGAACTCCACATGTGAGCTCTATCTGTGGACTTGGGATTTTAATCAGGGTGGTAAAACAGAGAAGCCTGTCATCTTAAGGATTACAGCTGGCATTTTACAAAGTGGAGGAAATGCAGGGGGAAACAGGATCCCTTCTTAAGACTTGCCTTCCCTGCCACTGGGCTGTGTGCATCCAGGCCTCTGAAGGGACCCATGTGATTAGCAGCAGCTCTGGGTGAGTGGGATGAGCTGGCATAGCAGCTGCCCTGAGAGCTGGGGCCTCTCTGTGTCCAGGCCCCACGTCCTGGGTGCAGAGCCTCTGTGCTCAGCTGTAGCCTCCTCTGCTTGGTGCTCAGCTGCCCCTACCCTGGAGGCCAAAAGCATGATGTTAGGATGCCGCTGGACTAGATTGTTCTCTTGGGTTCACTTAGTAGCTTCCCCAGACTCATCTGCATCTTCCTTCAAATTGGAGGCTGCGGTGTTATTTAAACTATACTTTTAAATTGGGCAGTGCGTTTCTGATGTGTTCTTGCCTGATGCCATCCACCATGGTCTAGGTCTTCCTTTCTTCTGTGGCCATGATGCATACTATAACACGATAGGACTTCTTGTGATATTTTTCTCTTCTTCCTCAGTTCCTGCAAGTGGCTGGGGTCTACAATTTTTTCACACATTCTTCTCCCAGGATTCTGGCTGAGCCAAAAGCATGGGCTGTCCACCTCTCCCTGTCTTTTATGGAAGCCCACCACCATCCAAGAGCTTGCCTGGGCCCTGCTGAGAGATCCTGAGCAGAGTGAAATTTCATGTGACAGGAAAGGGCTCCCAGGATGGCTGACAGTGGGGGTGGGGTCGATGCACACCGAGAGCAGGGCATGCGGGCCAGGAGTTCCGTCTCCTCCAGACCTGCCAGCTCAAGGGTGGGGGCTCTGGAAGATTCTGGAATCCCTTTCAGGCAGCAAGGCTCAGAGAAAACCACACCAGTGGATGGAGGTGGCAGTGTGGCCCCTGGCAGCCTGGTAGCCTTCTGGGACCCCATGGGCTGGACAGGGCATGGTCAGTCAGATGTGTGCAGTGGGATGAGGAGAACGGCTCCAGCTGCTCTGCATTTCCAGAGGCTGCTGTTTATGCCATCTTTATCTCTTAAGTAAATAAAGTTGAAACGTCTGTGTAGAGTGCAAATGTGAGTTATGCCGCAATTATATAAATACAAGAAGTGATTGGAAAATACGGTGACTGTCAGTGTTTGTCTTGCTATAGTAAGAGAAACATTGCCAAGAACGGCCTGACAAGTGTGTTCAAAGCAAGGAGGATGTTTTGAGTATTTTGAAGGGTGTAAAGGGGTACATGCCTCCTATTGTAATTTTTTAATAATTAAGCACTCATTATAATTTCTGGTCACTTCTCACTGATAAAATATTTATGCATATTTCTGTCAGATGGAAGCCTATTTTTACTCACTTTGTTCCACACCTCTGCTTCTGTGTAGCTTCTGACATCCAAAGTCTCAATGGCAGTGGAAGGGAGATGTTCTGCTTCAGTGCAGGACAGGGAGGGCGCAGACCCTCAGGAAGGAGGGAGGCTCCAGTGCTACTGCAGGATGCCAGGGACAGGAGGAGCCAGGCGGAAGGGAGGGAGAGGCTCTGAGTGGGGTTAGGGGGCTCGCTTAGTATAATGCGCTTTAGAAGTTCTGACCTTTACAAAATATGTGCAAACAGCGGCTGCTATTGCTGCTGTTCCTAACTCTCACTTTCTCTCTTTAGGCCACGGACATGCTTTTCCCAAAATTATTTTCTTTTAAAGGATTTCCTATCTGGTGCTTCTGTACCAAAGAACAAGTCAGGGTCTGTTGTTTGTCTTTGGAGACGTGACATCATGGTTGAAGGGCTCCTTGCAGGGCCATCTTATTGGTTGTATCTTGGTCCTCCTCTTCCTTTCCCTACTTACATAAAGTGGTTACTCAGCATGCTCACTGGTGGGCAAACGCTGGTTTGTTTTCTTTGCCTTTTGCTTTTATTTATTCATTTTAAACATTATACTAATATTTATTATTTTCCAAAGATTAAATATGATGCCTCACTAATTATGTAGGAATGACATTCTTGTATATAAATCTACACAAGATGGTACATTGCCTTTGTATCATATATGTTCATTATGCTGAGTAACAATTCTCTCTTAGAACAAAAAATAGCCAAAGAAATATTCAGTGTACTGAAATCTCTGGGTCCTGGATCACTGCGCCTAGCCAATAGAGTAAGAACTGATGAGAAAGCTAAATGAATGTTCTTGGACAACTGCAAGGCTCCCTCTAGATCATGCAGAAATTTCTCAAACCAGAGATGACCTTAGTGACAAAACAGTCTCACAGTTCTGGAGGGATACCCAGGCTGTACTTCACAGGTATTCAAGGCCTTGGGATAGGTAAATGTTGTTGTTAGCCTGTCTTCATTACAGAATTTCTATAAGCTTTTTACTTTTAAAAACACTCATGGAGCTGTTCTGTGTCAGATCTGGCAAGAGCAGACAACCCTTGATGTGGCGTCCCTCCCTCCCCCTTTCTCCCTCCCCCCATTTCCTCTGCGGTCACTGTGAATACCCCGTGTGCTTCCACAGAGCTCCGTCAAATCACACTCCCACACCTTGCACGGCTTTCCTCCTTTGTGCCACCTGTCCTCACTGTGTCACTGGGCGTCCCAAGCATGATGTCAGGAGCCTTCTGCTCCCCACCGCTTCTAGGTGCTCTGCCTCTGTATTTCCCTGCTGCTGCTCTGTGTTCTTCATTATGACTCCAAGACAGATTACTACTGTTGGGGTCCACTGAGTGACTCCACATTAGGGGCTTATTCCTTGTTTTCATAGAACCTTCCCTAAAATAAAATGAATAGAAATAAAATTTCTGAGTTCTCATAAAACTTTTTTATGCTATTTTAATGCACTGAGATTTTTCCTAAAACTAAATCCTAAGATAAAAATGGTATTGTTACAACTCTGAAGCTGTTAATCCTGGGTCTTGGATTTTTTAGTTCTAATAACGAGGCATCCAATATCTTTCTGATGCTCACCTGTCTCGCTCCAGCCTGCTCCTGCAACTGGTGCTGCTGAGACCCAGTGTCCTTCCAGATCAAACCTTCCCCAGGGCGGCTGCCTCATTCTCTGGGCTCTGAGCCCATGGTGGTCTGCAAATGAACAACCTTAAGAAGCTTGTTGGAAATGCAGACACTGAGCTATACCCTGGGCCCACCAAAGCAGAGCCTCTGGGGCTGGGCTGTGGCAGGTGACTTTATTCTTTAAGCACGGGGAGTGTTGAGAACCTTGCTCAGGAGCGCGACTTCCGTGCCTCTGCTTCATTAGCTACTTCTCCTCCGAATTCACTCAGGCTTCCACTGAATGCTACATCCTCGGGTCAGGTGCACTCCCCCTGTGTCCTGCCTGGCGTGTGTGGTGTGGGATGGGAGGGATCACTGTGAGCCAGAGCCCACAGCTTCTCCTTCAGGGGCCCTAGCTACCGCAGCATCCTGGCAGGACATACAACATTACTGTCAGAACCTCTGGCTTTCCCGACATAAGGATAAGCTGAAAATCTGGGCTGCTTTAGTTGGGGAGCATCGTGGGCCCCATTGGCACCGGGAGGGGCCCCACTTGCCATGCTGCGAGCAGAACGTTTGCCTTCCCTAATATAAATTTAACAGAAGGTGAGTGGGTGAGGAGATACACACTCCCCTGTTCTTAACCACCTTTTAGAAGACTGTGTTTCTATTTTTATAGCTGCTTATTAAAACACAGTTCCTGTGCCTACACTGCATCCTTTGGAAATGCACAGTTTGGTGGCATTTACTGTGTCCACAGAGTCGTGTGAACACTGCCCTGATCTAGGCCTAGAATGTCATGGTCGCTCTGAAAAGAAACTCCGTGCTGGCACGGGGCTTCTGTTTCTAGGAGTCCACCTTACCCTGGATGTTGCTGGGTCTGGATTCATGGCTGAGAAGCCCTGCAATCAGTCATTTTTGTTTGGGTTCTTTCTAGCCATGTAAATTGCTCAGAGTTCTTGCATGTTGTAGCATGTATTAGCATTTGGCTTACTCTTATGGCTCCAAGCTTTGCACTGTACCTACAGACCATATTTTGTTTGTCCTTTCCACTGCTGATGGCATCTGAGTCTGCCTCTTTTTCCTGTCATGAATAATCTTACTATTTGCTTTGCATAAAGATTATTTTTAAGTTTCCTTGGGTAGATAGATGGGATTTCTGGGTGCTATGGTAGTTTTATGTGTTAGGTTTTAAGAATTTTCAGTTTTGCAAAATAGATGTGCCATTTCATGTTCCCACCAGCAATGGTTAAAGGTTTTTTTTTTTTTTTAAAGAATTTATTTATTTATTTATTTATTTCTCGTTTCAGGACTTTTACTTGTTTTATGTATTTATTTTTATGGCTGGCTCTGCCGGCCCTGAGGGCAGGGCTGGCGCAGCATGTGGTTCCAGGGATCGAACCGCGGTCCCTACAGCCACCTAAGCCTTCCTAGGCAGGCGCTTTAGACCACTGAGCCATCCTGCCAGGGCCCGGTTAAAGGTTTTGATTCTGTTCAACCTCACGAATGTACTTTGTGGTCTGTCTTTTAAATTTTAGCTGCCTGCTGGGTACGAAGAAGTGTCAGACTCCACATAGATCTTCACTGTACATTTAGTCTTCCCTTTTGTGTGCTCTTTGCAGTACTTTTTTTTCTTTCTTTCTTTTTCTTTTTTTCTTTTTTTTTTTTTTGCATTTTTAGGAAAGGGTCTACAGGGTGTTCAGGGTCTCACTACTAGAAAGGACTCATTGTGATCTGCCTGTGTACAGTCTCTCAAGAGCTGGGATTACAGGCACGCACCACCACACCCAGTCTCAATTGCTGTCTCCATGCACCCTGAATCCCCAGCCCCGGAGCCTGCTCCAAGTCTCGTTCCTCATCAACTTGTGGGTCAACACCTTTTAAACTGCACCACAGTACTAGGGTCAGCCCTGTTACCTATGTGTTGTTTTTAATGTTTTTCGGTATCTCCAACTCTGTTGCTGAGACTGAGAGGAACTTAACTGTCTCCTTGTCATGTCTCTGATCAGAGGTATGACACTGAAAATAATGAAAAATACGTGCTGCTATTTTTTCCAGATATTTATTTCTTAAAGAAAGCCCCAAATCTCACAAGAACAAAGTGGCTTTGTCTGGGCCTCCACTCCTGATGTGATAATTAAAATTAGTCTCTTCTGTATTCTGTCGCTAAGCCTCTAACATCTGCTCTCAGTGGTCAGTGGTGCTGCTGCCTTCTGTGTTTCTGTGTCTTTCAGAGATCCTGACTGGTGAGTTGGTGCTGATAGAGAGCAGGGGAGTTAGTGAGGGGGCCGGTGTGGGGGCAGTGGGTTCAGCTATGGCCTCTTGCCTTCTGCCCTTTAGGTGGACATCACGACCCCTGTGGCATCCAAAGTACTGCTTCGCTTCTGTCCCACAATTTCACCTTTCACTACTCTGTGCACTCTGACTCTTTCTAAATCACATTAAAGAATTTTGCTTGGTCTGCAGCCCCAACTAGGGGAGACCTGTTTATTTTGTACCATTTGCAAACTAAAGTAGATACACAAAACACTGTGAAGCACTTAATTGTGTCAAGTGTTGCCCAGCACACTCACAGTAAAGATATAATTTAATCCACATAGATTGTTCAAAGAGTCAACACTTGCATTTAATTCAAAAAATGTCAAAACTACGTTGAATTATCTTGTTTAATGTTGAATGTAAAGTAAGGTAGATATCTTTCCTTGGAAATTGTGTGTGTGTGTGTGTGTGTGTGTGTGTGTGTGTGTGTATGTATGTACTTACCTAGGAATAGTAAGAAACCCTTTGATAATATTAAGTGTGAAAATCAAAATCTGAAAGGCAGAGAACATAGACACAGGGACTTTCTCTCTCCATGGAGGTTTCTGACAGAGGTGTTTGAGGTGTGGGAGTTGGGTATTTCTTTAAGAATGAGGAAACTGACTTCGAAGCATGAAAGATCTTGGTAAAAGCCACAGAGACTTGAAAGGCTAGATTAGGAATCGATTACACAGTTATTCAAGAATCACTTTTTATCTTTTGCCATTTCGGATGATCAACTTAGCTCCTTCCTTACAGTACTCATAAGGCCCCAGCTCATATCAGGACATCAGGCTCAGTCCCTTCGGGGACATTTCACCAGCTGTTGTGGCTGGCTCTCCTTTTGTGCAGAGTACAAGTGAAAGAAGCAGCTCCATTGGCAGCAAGCTGGTGCTTGGAGCCTCTGGCTCTTGTGTTGTCCGGGGTGCGCACTGCCTACTCACCAGCTCGCACTGGACTTAGCAGAAGGGCGGGTATGCATGTGCATCTGTGTGTGTACGTGTTGGTGCAGGCACCATGCACAGAGCATGTGCCCTTAATAAAGGGAAATGTTCTCCTACTCAGAATTTCATGGAATCTGTCTTTAAGGCGTCTTGCAGTGATACTGTGTGCCGTTGCCTCCAAAATCAGATGATTCACTTTTGGAAATAATATCTACCAAACATTTTAATAGACTATGTAAAATTACCCTCTTATAAATAGGGAATGCAGTAATTTTTTTTCACTCTGATATAACCTGAAAGGAATTAGATCATTTTAAAAGGTACAGTTTGCATTTATATTCATTTTAATGACTGATTATTGCAATCTAGCATATCATGTTCATTATGTTTGACATAAGTTATATTAAAAACATTTATAAAGATTTCATTATTTTAAATAAAACCATGATCTAGCTAAACTAATTTGCATTAGATTATATTTTTAAAAGCCAAAGCAGTCCACTGTAAGAACCTATTTAATGCATGATAAAATTCATTGCAAATACAGAAGCTAGAAGAGACCCAACAGCAATCCCACACTTTCCTGGGGTGTGGGGACAGCATGGCCATGAACAAAGGCGACAGGGTGGCTTTTACTCCATTTCACTTGCTTATCTTTGCTTTCATTGCTCTAACTGCCCAATAAAACATTACACCAGCCTTTACTCCTCAGAGCTGTTTCTGCTGCTTTTTAAAGTTTTCTGGTGAGAACACAAACTTCCTTGATTCTCCAGAATAACAGGAACCTTTGAGGTGCTGTTAAGGCATGGGAGCCACCTAATTCCAAGGTGCCATTCCCATGTGGGCTCTTGTGTACACCCCGTTTCTCACACTCCAGGACCCATGCGCCACTGGAATGTGAACTTACAGAAGAGTGCACCTACCAATAGGCTCCTGAGCTCCCCGCCAGTACGTGGCCCCTGCAGGCTTACACGGATGCCAAGGCCAGGCCAGAGGAGGTAGCTGATGGTGGGGTGGCCTTGGCTTGCATGATAACACCCTGCCTCCTCTCTCAGGGTTGTGCTAAGGTCATGTTCACTGTGGAGGCCCTTCTTCACTTTAGTTAGGTTAACTCCTAGGTATTTTATGTTATTATTTTGCAGCTATTATGAATGGGTTCACTTTCTTGGCTTGTTTCCTGGCAGGCTCATTATTGGCATGTGAAGAAGATATTTTTGTGTGCTGATTTGGCAACCTGGTATATTACTGCGTTTGTTTAGCAAATCAAAGTGTCTTCTGGTAGCATTTTTAGTGACTTCCAGATAAGGTGTCACGTAGTCTACAAATAAAAGCAGTTTGACTCATCTACTGTATATCTTTTACTTCTTTCTCTTGTCCAATTGCTTTGGCTAAAATTTTCAAGGATCATACTACACAGAAGCTATGAGAATCGATACCTGTTTCTAGTTCCTGATTTTAAGGAAAAAGAGGTTAGCTGCGGGTCTGTTGTATATGATTTTTTTATCCAGATTCCTCTAAACCTGTTTTCATCAGGACTTGTTTTTACCATGAAAGCATGTTGAATTTTGCTGATTTTTTTTTTTTTTTTTTTTTTTGCTACATCTCTCGAGATAAGCATGCAACATTTATCCTTGATTCTTCTTGTGTGGTGTCTTACGTTTATTTTATTTAAATTTTTTTTTCATGTATATTGTACAGGGTCTCACTATGCAGCTTGGACTCTAGTGATCCTCTTATTTTCAGCCTCCCCAGCACTGAGAAGAAGGCAAGCGACACCAACCAGGGTGTAGCCAGTGTGGCATGTGGTGCTGGGGTTCAAACCCCAGTACCTGCACTCGCCTAAGCCTTTAGCTGTCTCACCTGCCCTTCCACTTATTGATTTGTATGTTTCAAACCATTTTTTCACTGCAATGAAACTAGATTGGTTGTGATGTTTTATCTCTTGAATATGTCACTGAATTATGTTTTCAAGAATTTCATTGATGATTTTGGCATCTATGTTCATAAGGGATAACCATGGATAGTTTTAGTTACTGATTTTTTTTTTCATTTTGATATCAGACTAATCCCTGTCTATTTCATGGAAAGCTTTGAGGAGCATTGGTGCTAGTTTTTCTTTAAAGCTCTAGTAAGATTTAGTAGTAAATCCATTTCATGCCAGACTTTTTTCAGTTTGGAGAGTTTATATTACTGTTTTAATATTAACTATTTATTATTCTCCTATTTGAATGGTTACATAGTATTCATTTACTTTTAGTAGGTTATTATTTCCTAGGAATTTACCTATGTCTTCTAGCTTCTCCAGTTCATTGGAATGTAAGTTTTTAAAATGATTTTTAGGGCCCGGTGGGATGGCTCAGTGCTCTAAAGCGCCTGCTCGGGAAAGCTTGGGTGGTTTCAGGGACCGCAGTTCAATCCCCCGGCACCATATGCTGTGCCAGCCCTGCCCTCGGGATGGGCTGAGTTCGCCATAAAAATGAGTGAATAAACAAATAAAGGTTCTGAAACAAGAAAAAAATAAATTAAAAAATGATTTTTAATAATCCTTTAGATTTCATTGGTGTTTGCTATAATTTCTCCTTTATCATATCTACTTTTAACAACCCAAGTGCTCTTTTCCTTCGGTAAATTTCACTAATAGTTTATCTACGTTGTTTATATTTTCAAAGAACCAACTCTTCGATTAATTGATTCTTTATGTTATTGTTTCGTCCCATCCTCACTAATGTGTCCCCCAGTCTCCATCATCTCTTCTGTCTGCTGGGTTGTTTTGTTTCCATCTCTCATGGTCCTGAGTTGCACTTATCTGGAGACACTGTTTTCCTAGTGTGGGCATTCACGACACTAAACCTTCTGCTTCCTGCCACCTCCGCTGTTTTTCAAAGTCAAGTGCGTTGAATTTCGTTATCATTTGCTTGTAGGAATTATTTTAACTTTCTACCCTCACTTGTTCAATGCTCCATGGACTTCCCAAAATTTATTATTTGATCTATGTGCATGCTGTGTTCTGTGGTTACCTTTGTTAATTTCTAGTTTAATTTCACTGTGACTAAATAGAGTGCATGAGAGTATTTCTCGTGTGTGTGTGTGTGTGTGTGTGTGTGTGTGTGGTGTGTGTGTGTGTGAAAAACAGAGGGGGGCAGAAAGGGAAACAGAGAGAGAGAGAACTTGTTTTGTGACCTACAGTATTGCTGACTGACTTTGGAGGAAGTTCCATAGGCTGCTGAAAAGCATGCCTATTCTACTGTTTTTGGATGGAACACTCTGTAGATGTCCAAGAAGTTCATTTCCTTCCCAGGATAATTTGATTCAGAAATTTATTGTTGATTGTTTCCTACGGTGATGTCTGTTTGAGTGTAAGCATTCAGTAGGGCATTAAGATTCCCCACAATGGCCTCATCGTGGTCTATACCACTTATGTCAAGTGGAATTTGTCTTACAAAATCGGCACATTGGCACTCAGTGCATGTCCCTGCCATTTGTAAGTCTTCTTGCTGAATGTTTCCCTTCCCCATCATGTAGAGACTCTGTTTCCTGTGACTAATTTTAGTTGAAGTCTACTTTGTCAGGTGTAAGGTCCACTTCATTGGCTTGCTTTCTGCCTCTCCATTTTGCATTATCATTTTCTGTCTATTTTAACTCTGCATATATCTTTATAGGTAAGGTGTGTTACTGGAAGGCGATATGTAGTTGGTTCTTGATTTTTATTCAATCTCTAAGTCTACATCTTTGAATTAAGTGCACTTCTTGTCATCTTGTTGTTTTCCTAGCATTTGATTCATTCCTGATTCTCGCTCATCTGTCTGCTTTTTCAGTGTGACTTGGTCAGATGGTTATGATTAGGTTCATCATACGTGTTTATGTACTTTCTAGTGTTTTCTACAGTGTTGGGACATGAGCAATGCATTTCTGTAACTTATACCTATCCTGAAAGATCTTTATTGTTCCCCCTTCAATTTTGAAACCATACTGGAAGTATTTAGTTTGGATCTCTTTTCTTTCAGATTGTGAAATATATCATTCAAATTCGGCTTATCCTTGAAATTTCTGTTGAGAAATATGCAGTTATTCTCATAGGTTTTCAATTTAAGTGGCTTACCATATCTCTCTAAAAGCTTTAAATTTTTTTCTTCTCAATTTTTGACAGTGTAACTATATGTCACAGAGAAGTTCTTTTTGTTATGTATCTTTGGGTTCCAAATGCCTCTGGTACTTAGATATTCATTTTATTCCCCAAATTTGGGGAAATTTGTGTCATAATGTCTATGACTAGGTTTTCTTTCTTCAGTATTTTATTTAAGTATTTTTTATTTTAATGTAACATATGTAGACATTCATAAAGAAAATATAAACAAACACTTTTCTTATGTGAAAAAATAAAACAGTAATTCATAACAAAACAAGTAAGAGAACAACAAGTTATTCATAGTATACTATAATCTTAAAAGAAGGGCCAAAATATTACTCAGTTTATAAGTCAGAAACAAAAGACTCTGTCTCTTAAAAATGAATGGATAATAGCACAAAACATTCTGCTTGCCTATCCTGCCTAACTTTCCTCAAGGACTGTCCTTGGTTTGGTCTTGAAGAGTTGTCGAGAACTTGAGCAGATTCTGTCCATTGATTAATCTTCTTCCACTTCACTTACCTAGTTCTCTGCTTTGTCTTCAAGTCCTTATATTCTTTCCTCTGATTTATTCTTTTCCACTGCTGAAACTTCTAATTGAATTTCTTATGCATTGAACTGAGCACTTTATTTTCAGGGCTCTCTATGGTTCTTTGTGGAAAACTCTGTCTCTTTATTGAAACAATTGTCCACATCCTGCCCTACTTTCATTCTTTCATTTGGGCACTTATCTTTTCTTTCTTCCTCTTGTGTATTAACCCATGTTTATATTATGTAATGACTTACATTCATGGTGGGGAGGGAATATGCGAAACTCATCAGTGTTAATTCCTTTCCTGTCCCCTTTCTCTTTTGCAAATGAAGTGCATGAGTTCATTGATCAATTTAATAACTGATTTGTCCAGCAGCTTATTTCTTTCCTCTGTGACTTAATTAATAATTTTGGCAGTTGTAAATGTTCTTTGTCTGGAAAGCCATCCACTTCCTGTCCAGGGCTGAACTTGAGGAAATGTCACACATGTTAGAGTGTCCAGTCCCCTTGCCTTCTTATGACTTGCGTTTCTGTGTTGAATATCATACACTATGAGGATAGAGTATTTCCCTGCTCTTTTTGTGGTGTATTTTATTACATGGCTTTCCCTTTTAATGGAGGTCTGGCCATGAGTGTGAACCCTTATGAAAGCACTCCACCAGCTCTCGGTCCTGAGCTCGCTCCCTAGGGCTTTTCTGTGAGGAAGAGCAGAGCTACCAGGCATCCACATGGAAGGAACCAATTGCATTCCAGCATCTGATTTAAAGTTGTTGAGAACATTGCCTTCCATTTCACTAACTCAGGAAAACAAAGTGGTAGTAATAATGTAGAAGAGCTAGAAAAACACAGGCATGTGTGAGAGTTTTTATACACAGGAGAACTCAGGGGCTGAGAGGAGGTAGGACAGATGGGAGAGAAAAAAAAAAAAAAGAAAGATGAGAAAGTGGAGAACTGGAAATTGAAAAAGGACAGGGAGATGAATACAATTAGCGAAATAATAACACCAGGTCAGAAGACCCTGTGACACAACGCTTGGTGTGGGAAAACATAACACAACAAGGTAGCACACTAGAGAAGCAAAAGCAGAGGTCACAATTCTAATACACTCATACACACACACATGCACACACAAAGGTGTGCATATCCACACAAACAGAAAAATAATCTACTCTTCCTGCACGTATGGATATTTATAGTGGAGATAATTACTGCCCCAGACACATCTGCTATTTAGCACTACCTGATATAAGCAAGATGTGGAATCTCTTATAGTCTGGAGTTTTCTTTTCAGCCTCCGTGCCAGGAGAGAGAGTCGGGCCTGAGTCCATGCTTGCACAGGTAGACACGGCAGCTAGGACTGCCATCATGGAAGGTGGGACTCAGCTACACCCAGGATGTCCGCGTTGCCTGTATCTGGGACAGAGGGCAGGCATGCAAGGTCGCAGGCCTCCCTCTGGGGACATCACCCCACAGTGGTGCTCTGGAGGCTCAATCAGGTCTGTGTTGTGATCTTTGCTCCCAGTGCCTCTGAGCAGGGTGGAGGTTCCGGGGAGCTGAAATCTGTGTGAGGCTGAGAAGAGGTCTCCACCTTCCCTGAGCCCTGCAGGGGTGCTCCCAGACTCAGACCCCTTGCCCACCAAATCGCCTCACATAGCGCAGTTCTTTTCCTGTCACAACGATCAGACCTCAGTTGGATCAGTCTTTCCCGTGTTTTGGTCCCTCGCTGCCTGGCTGTGTGTGTTCACCACCGTTGTGCTTCCTGTCCTCCTACAACCATGCTGTGACATTCACAGCCTGGTGTCTGCTCCCCCATGGCCAGGCTATGGGAGGGTTCACGGTTCACGGACCCTGGGATCTCAGCTCTTCTGTGTCACAGTCACCATCCTTCTGGGCCCCGGAAGACTCCGCAGGTGTGGCACCCGCCACCCTAGGAGAGCGGTGCTTGCTGTACCCTAGAGATTCAACAGAAGAAGTCTGTCCCCAGAGTAAGTTGCTGAAGATGATTTCCAATCCTGGTCCTGCCTATATCTGTCCCCAACACAGGCCACAGAGGCAGAGGCAACGGGAGCCTCCAAGCTGTCACGCTGTAAGTCCCCAGGAAAGCTGGGACTCACCACTACCATGCAGGCCTGCTGGGCTGCACTCCGGCCACGGTCTCTTCAGGCCATACCTGTGTAGTAGTGGAGTTCCTGCTCAGAACAGATGTCCCCCTCCTGCCGGCCCTGAAGCCTCACTCTTCTAATCAGAGCTGGACGTGCCATGTCACCTACTCACTTGCCATCTTGGCACTGTCATGCCTGCCTTTGCCTTATCCTCTGCTCTCCTGGTTGGGCACTGGGCTTCCCTGCGGCTTCCCTTCACTGCGTGCAGCAATGTTTCCCTTGTTTCCGGTGGATACCTGGGACAGTTTCTGAGTGCTGCCTCCTCTGGGCCACCATGATGCCTTGCCTGCGACTTCATTTTAAGACCAAATGGGGCCTCTTCCTCTGCTGAGCCAGCACAGCAATGCATGCCCAGCCCTTCCCAAGGTGTCAGGCAAGAAGAGCAGCATGCTAGGGGTTGTGCACAGGTCACCCGACTTAGCCACACAAGTACCCGATGGGTTAGCGACAGTGTCATTTGGGACATAAGGCAACCAAGCACAAAGACCTGCATAGCTTCCAGAGGCTGTGGCCCCCACCTGCACTTCTGCAGCTGACTGCAGCAGCAGCTCAGCCTCTGGCCTCCTTGGCATGGGTGTCCAGCAGCCTGGCCACTTCCAACAGTCTCTGCTACACATGCGGAGTGTGCTGGGGCAGTTCTTCAAGTACTGCATGACTGGCAGCCAACTGCGCCTTTCATGAGCGGTTTGCATCACCTGGAACTTGGGGAGCATTGGAGGCTCCCAGGACACACTTTACTGGGCCAGCTTCAGCTCCAATGTTGAGTGCATTTGGGTCAGATTGTTCTCGTGTGAACACTGTGTGCTAAAAATGGTGTAATTGCAAGTTTGAGCTAATTACGAAGACTTGAAAATTTTTAGAAACGAATACTGGGGAACGTGTGTGTGTGTGTGTGTGTGTGTGTGTGTGTGTGTGTGTGTGTGTGTGTGTTTTAAAGATCATCGTATGTATTGTTATTGGCTTTAACTTAAGAATTTATGATCAGCATCTAGAAACAACTTCTGGGTCATAAAGAAGGTTTGTAACAAATGATTCAGAAGAGCTAAAATAGGGCTGGGGAGAAAGCTCAGTAAAATAAGCACTTGCCTGGCAAGCACAAGGGCCTGAGTTCAACCCCTGGTTCCACAAAAAAAAAAGAAAGAAAGAAAGATGGAAAGAAAGAAAGATGGAAAGAAAGAAAGGAAGGAAGGAAGGAAGGAAGGAAGGAAGGAAGGAAGGAAGGAAGGAAGGGAAAAAAAAGCATTGAGATACAGTGGTATTTCAGCTCTTTTTCAGAAAAACTAAAATACTCTGGATTAGTTCTCTCTGCTCATGTATAATTCATAAGTGAGGGAAGTGTTTGGGTCCTTACAGGCAGCCCAAGAGCACACATTTATCATGGTAGAATGATGAGTTGGACAATTTATCGTATTTATTAGTTGTGTATTTGGTTGCTGCAGGGTCTCACTACGGAGCTCAGACTCATAGTGGTCCTCCTGCTTTCATCTTCCCCAGCTTTGGGACTACAGGGGTGCGCCACTTTGCCTGGACTCTGGCCTGCTCAGCCTGCCCTAGGGGTGGGGCTGGCCTGGCAGGTGCTGCCAGGGATCTAACTGTGGTCCCTACTCTTGCCTAAGCTTGCCTATGCAGGTGCTTTAGTCTGCTAAGCTATCTTGCTGGTCCCAATTTATCATATTTTATATATCATACCTTTCCTTTCCAGGTAAGCTAATGATATCTGAATTAAAAAAAAAATAAACCCCCTTTGATTTTACAGATTAAGAAATAGACACTAAGAAGACACCTGACTACCTCAGCTGTGCTGGTCTTCCAAGGCGAGGGTTAACAGAGGAGGCCCTGAGGTCCCGCTGCTCGCCCCTGCCAGCTTATCAGCAATGTAAGGCTATCTTACTGGGTCCACTGGGTCCAGCAATCTGATGCCTGGCCAGTCTGCCTCATCTTGCAGGGACCCCCATCCACAGATTGGCCCTGCCTCCCGGCCCTTGAAGGGAGGACCTTGCCACCTGTTAACTTTGGCCCAACAAGATCCCACACCCTGCAGAGGAGGGTGCTGCAGAACGAATCAAAAGGTACATTTATTTGCTTATGCTGAATGGATTCCAAGTCTGCTGGAAAAACGTGCCCACACATTATCAGTGTGCTGACGGGTATATGTCTGAAGCTTGAGGCCAGGCCTTGGGGGCACTCGTAGTGGTAGAGGTCCAGGGTAGCTTGTATTGCTTGTATTCACTCAGTACACTTAGTGTTAAATACTGAGTGAAGTTTCTTTTTTGCTGCAGTACCTGCCCTGGAGACTGTGGTGCAGCTGGGCCTCGTGTTTCCTGCCGTCCTCCAGCCTGCTTGCTTCATCTCCTGGATCCTTCCCATTTGTGAAACATCGATCCTCCAGTTTCCTGTTACTTTTTAAAAAATATATTTGATACTGGGTCTCACTACACAGTTCAGACTCGTAATGATCCTTCTGTTTCAGCCTCCTCAGCACAGGGATTACAAGCATGAGCCATCATACCCAATCTTGGTGGCAGGCTCTGCATGCCCAGGGTTCCAGGGCTGGCAAGGCATGTGGCACCAAGGATTGAACCTGGGTCCTTGTGCTTGCCTAGGTAGGTGCTTTGACCTCTGAGCTATCTCTGTGATCCTATTTCCTGTTAGTTTTATTTTGCTTCATATTTTGGGCTTGTCATAGAAGACAACACATGCAACACTTAAGCTCCTGTGTCTGACTGATTTCACTTACCATTATGTCTCAAGGTGCATCCACTGTTCAACAGTTAACTCAACTTTATTCTTCTTTATGGCAGTGTAGTACTTCAGGGGTAAAGAGTGCACTTCTAAGATTTAGCTGCTGTATACATGGGTGGACATCTGATAGGCTGCCTTCAACTGCTAGGGGAAGAGGCCTGGAAGTGGGGGGGGTCCCTGGGTAAGGCGGAATTTACAGTTTTGCTTTACCTAAGGAATCTCTGCTGATTTCCATGATGGTTGTAAATGATGCAATGGAGGGATGGAGAGAAGGAGAGGAAGAGATGAAAGAAAGAATTAAGCTGTGTCATGAACATGTGCCAACTCCTTAAGAAGGAATGTAGGGCTGGTGAAATAGCTCAGCGGTCTAAAGTGCCTGCTTAGGCAACTGCAGGGACCGTGGTTCCGTTCCTGGCACCACATGCTACACCACTCACCCCCAGGATAGGCTGAGCCAGCCATAATATAAATAAATACTTTTTTAAAAAAAGAAGGAATGCAATTATACACTGCAAATGAGCATAAACAAAAAATAAAATATGCAAGACATTTAAAATCTCAACATCCATTTTAATAAATGATTATTTTTAAAAACTAAGAGTGTGTGTGTGTGTGTGTGTGTGTGTGTGTGTGTGTGTGCATGTGCACACTCTCGCACACTTTGGTACTGGGAATTGAACTTAGGACCTTGAACTTGCCAGGCAAACACTTGACACTGCTGAGCTATCTCCCCAGCTCGCAGTTTTTTAATATTATGAAAACAGTTCCATAACTGCTAAATTTCCTCAGTTTTATCCCAAGCCAGAGGCACTAAAATATGTGATATGGATGATGTTGTCCAACATGTTTCACTTTCTAATTAAAAAGAAAAAAAGATCTTGAGCTATACCCTGCTGCTTCATTTCAACCCTGTACTTGAATTCTTAACGGCTCTAGGATGAAGTCAAGATTTAGTGAGTGACTCTCTTGAGTGAATCATTCTATTCTCCACCTTACGTCAAACAAAAAAGAATTCAACTTCACACCCCACAAGCTAGAGGGGGGAGACCTGGGATTAGATTACCAGTTTCCAGCCTTCTGCAGGAAAATTAACAAAATGAAACCAGAAAAGAGCAGGCCATAGGGACCAAAGACCACTGGCCAAGGGGCTTAAAGGATGGAAAGGAGGCTCTTTTTTGAAAAAACAAAAATAGGAAAATAGATTCATAAACAAACTGCACAGTGTTGCGGCACTGCCTATGGAGATGTGTGACTCTAGAATTCAGTGACTCCACTATTTCCATGGGATTCCACAAATAGCTGCTCTATAACAGTTTCCTGAGTGCGGCAAACTGTGGACATATCCAACAGCCAGAAACTTAAATGTATGTATAAAAGAAAAGCAAATATTTAGAGCAAAATAAAGCACCAGAGTACATACGTTTCACATGTATGTGTGATACATGCTCGAACAGAAATGTTGGAGATCTGGAAAATTACATGGTATGATGATATTTCAACACCTCATTTCATATAATAATCTATCCGGATTCTGTTGATTTCAAATGCAATATTTCTGCTTGTGATGTTTTCACCCTCAGTTTAATGAAAATCATTTCTAAGCAGTAGTGAAAATTCCTGTCCAGACTGAGATTAGTACTTGTGTGTGCTGCTTCCTGACTCAGCAGGTTCTCAGCCGGGAACTTTGGCTCCACCTGGCTCCAAGTTCCACCAGCATCTGAGGGCTGGGTGCAGCATCTATACCTACATTCTCTACCAGACTGGGGTGTAGACAGCAGCACCTCTGGTCTCTATCTGCTAATAGAGACTGGAGTGCTTCTCAGGGTGGCCCTGAGCAGAAAGTGGTATACCCCAAAACCACAGAGCGCTGTGGTTGGCACAATGGGACCTAAGTGGATGGCAGTTTAGACCGCGCCTGTGTGAACCTCCCATAGTCTTACAATGCATGCTGTTCTCTGCTCAGTTAACAGATTCTGATCTCCTTAAAATAACCTGCTAATACTCTTAACAAATTAGCACAGATTTGTGCTTAACAAAGCACAGATTTCACGTGAGGAAATTTTAGAAGAGAATGTGCTAGCGAAGGAAATAAAATCGCACGCATTTGACATCGTTTTCTGACTTGTTATCTAACCACTGCAGTTCCCTGGGGAAGCCTGCCTCCTCTAATGAAGTTATCATGGTGGACACTGTCCAGTCAAGCATAACAAAAGGACACTTTTGTCCAGTGCATGAAGCAGAGCTCAACCTCAAAGGGGAGCCTCTGAGGAAAGCTAGCGATCTGTGTGTGGCTTCTCTTTGCCTCAACCAGGTATGAAGAATGAATGACCATGTAATCCAGGTGGATCTTCTAAAAGGTGGGGCTTCTCAGAAATCCCTGCTCTTGGGTCCCACCCAATAGAGCCCTCAGCATACACGTCCATGTAGCTCATCTATGTATTCCCAAGCCAACTGCAGCATGCACGGATGCTACTACAAACTGTGATTGTGGTCAGTTAGTACCCTGTTCCTTAGCGTACGTGCTGTGAATGCGCGGGGTATGGTGGACTTAACTCAGGGATAAGGCACACAACTGACTCATCCCCAGGGAAGCACTGATGAATTAAAAATAAACCTGAAAAACATACAGAATGTGTTTTTCTTTTCTGACAGTGAAATTACATGTGAATGGACTACCTCCTACACCTACAAACATGGAACTCCCAATCAGAACATCCACCTGTCATATTTCAAGTCTACAATAGCTACTTAAAATAACAACAAATGTGAATCCTCATGTAACAAATAGAATTAGGAAGCAACGAGACTTTAACAATCATCAAAGTAAACGCTCCTCACTAAAGCCACAGCAAACTCTGGACTTACCCACACTGGTAACTTCAGTCCTCTCTCCTTGTGAACATTCGGGGAAGTAAGAGCCAGGCCTGGAAACGTCAGGGTCAAACAGTCATCGACTTTTGGAGAAGGTTTCCCTTGTTAGATAGAGCTTAAGGAACGTCACTAAGACATTTCCTAATTTAAAAACAAACAAACAAACCCAGAACTTTTAAATACAAGCTCTCTGGCAGCCCAATGGAGGGAATGATTTAAACCGGGCTTGGTGTTTGGAGTCTCAGAGGGAGAGAGACGTTCTGTGGGCGTTTTGTAGACATGGACAAGTTGATTCTAAAATTTGTACCAAAAAAAGTTGTAAACCAAGTGTAATGGCCAGGCAAGGTGAATAAAAAAGGAAGCCGCAGCTTCACGTGCTCACACTTAGCTCTCATTGACGGCTGCAGTCCTCAGGGATGCCACAATGCTGCTGAAGGAGCAGACACTGCCCTGCAAAGCCAAATGGGGAGAGGGCCACAGAAGCAGGTCCATCTTTTGAAATGCTAATGCAAGGGCTGTAAGTCTCCATGCCAACAAACAAAAATGAACTTCAAGTAGACCTTACACTTGATACCGAAAAACTCAAAATGCTGATAGAGTTAACTTAAAAGATGAAAATATTGGTTTTTAGAAAACACACCAATAAGGTCTACACTTTGAATTTGGGAGAGTTAGGCTTCATGAAACATGATTTTAAAACCTGACTGCAGCTCTCAGGCCCTGCAAAAGAGGCAGCTCGCATAGGGTTGCTCTCCGCTTTCTTTCTCTTTAGTCACCAGAGGTGGCTCCATGTGACTTCTAGGTATTCTCCTACATCTAAATGATCAGAAAAGTAAGTATTTTTAATCAGTCAGGACGCTGAAATGGCCCAGCTGAAGACACTCAGGAAAGAGGACCTCCAGAGCAGCTGCTGAAAGTGGCAAGAGCGATGGGTGGATTGTACTCAAGGGAAAGGGAGGGGTTGGAAGGACCAGGTGTTGTTCATTGAGTATTATTTTTAAAATATATTTAGTACAGGATCTATAGGGTCTCCTAGTGATTCTCCTGTTTTCAGCCTTCCAAGTGCTGGGATTACGGGCGTGCACCACCATGCCCAGTCTCATTCTCTGTCTCAGCTGGTCGAGCTGGCAGAGCAGGCACAGCATGCCAGGGATTGAAACCCAGTCCCTGTGTCTGCTGTAATTCTGTTTCTAATATAGACATGCCCCCTATTTTCTCAAATTCCCTTATGTATGAGAGAAGACTGTAGACTTAGAGCCCCTCTGATGGCAGCATCTTGAGGTCTTAATCCTGTGTGAGGAATGGACTTCAGGGGACTTGAAGGTCATCAAGGAGAAGCACACCTGGGGGTGATCTTGGAGTTACCTCACTCTCAGGAATCACCTACAAAATGTAGACAAATTGTACTGTGGAATAAAGCAAATACAGGACTGCACACTCAGGAAGCCAGCCAGGCTCCTTGGGCTCTGTCAGACATTCCTGGCCTGTGCTGCACTGCCCTTCAGGGTGCACCCTCCTCCCCACAGCTTTCTGAGTGACCTCACCTCACTGCCTGTTGACCTCTGACTGGAAGCACCGTGTCCTCTGTCAAGGTGACAACCTGACTCCTGTTCCAATGGAGGTAGGGAGTGGTCCCTTCTCTCCCAAAACCACTAATAGAAAGTGCAGGAGAACACTACAAGCACATCAGAAAGAATGTGTTCAGGGCCATCAGCACAGGAAGATTTTATCAAACACTTGGAAGGTGGAAAGCAGACCAAAGAGAGCAGATCAATGAACCACGCTAGACCTCGATCTCAGTGGCCAGAGGTGGGGACCCAGCTGCATAACCTCTTCACCAGGCTCCCTCCAAGAAACTCAAGTCCAAGTAACTCCTTGAGCATAAGCAGAAGTGACCAGGAAATCCTGGAGTAGTTCTCCAAGGACACACTCAGGAGAAATAGGGCCTGACACGAAGCCCTCTGGCCAGTCATTCTCGGGCTCCCCACTGGCTCCTCCTAACCCTCATAAGTAAGCTCTGCTGGCCAGCAGGTCCATCTACACCTATGGGGTGCCACTCAGCTCTCCATGGTCCTTGTTGTAACTGTGAGCCTTCAGGAAACCACTGTAACAAGCTGGGCCTGGATGTCAGGCCTGTAATCCCAGCATGCAGCTGGCCGAGACAGGAGGACAGCCATGAGGTG
The DNA here is from genome assembly GCA_004027025.1 of Myocastor coypus. Lineage (NCBI taxonomy): Eukaryota > Metazoa > Chordata > Mammalia > Rodentia > Myocastoridae > Myocastor > Myocastor coypus. The sequence goes on along the minus strand of PVJA010020563.1, from coordinate 8,795 downwards.
GAGGCCAGCTTGGGCTACATAGTGAGTTCAAGGTCAGCCTGGACTACAGAGTGATACCATGTCTCATACACACACACACACACACACACACACACATGACCCACTGTAATATGAAAGAAAGTCCAAGATGAACAAACAAGCAAGCAAATAAACGAATGAATAACCTAGGATAATAACTCAAGGAATGGAAGATAACAATAAAAAAGCAACCCATTGACTAAGGGGCTTGGCAATTCAAAAGAGAAAAGAGGAAAAGAAAAATGGCAGGTGAAAGATACAGAGCAAAGACTATCCATACACCAAGGACAGCCTATGTTGTGTAGTAATTCTCAAAAGCATAGAGCACAAAATATAATTTCTGAAGCTAAAGGACAGAACTATTTGGGTAGGAAATTGCCATAGCAAAGTTACAGGCTTTGTTAGCAGGGAAGCCTGGACCTGTTGTGGCCCAGAAGTCCCTGCTTTCCTGGGACCATTCCCGGAACCATCACGTCTATGTCCCAGGCACCCTGGCATCTCCAGCCTGCTCCCCCTCTTCTCTGGTCCATCTCCATCTTTTCTTTCTTTGCTGCCTGAGTGCAGGTAATGCCTTCAGGGACCTTAGAAATGGAAAAAATGTTTCAAGAGAAGAACTGGTGCTCATGAATGACTGGCGTGTGAAGAGACACAACCACCTATGCAGGGAACAGCAGCCAGAACTGGTGGCTGAGCAAGATGTGGACATGGGGAAGGGAGGCTGGATTGGGGGTTTCCATCGGGGGATCCTCTGCTGTGCCTGAAATAGAAACTGGAGCTTCAATGTGAGCTTCTGCTGGAATAAAAATGTTGAGTATGTGGCCTTCACAGTGCCATGGAGCATGGGGCTGAGCCAGGAACATGCGGGCAGCCCACTCTGTGCAGTGGGAAGGCATCCAGTTAGGACACAGACAGATGTGGGTGTGGGTTCAGCAGGCTTCACGTAACCACATGGCGTAAGAAGTGAGGGCAACATGGACAGGCCTGTGGGAGCCTACGCAGAGTGAAGTGAGGCGCACTCCAAAAAATAAATACTACCCGTTCTCACCCGTGTGCGGAAGCCAGACATCCTAATGCAGCTTGGACAGAGTAATGTGAATCAGCATTTAAAATAAAGCCTGCTGGGGGGCTGGGGAGATAGCTCCATGGCACAAGTGCCTGATGGGCCACCAGCAGCCTCCCATCCTCCCCTCCAGTTCTTTTATGCTGCCAGCAGTGATCCTCAGGTGGGCCTTCCACACCCAGCACCACGATTCAGTGGAGCCAGGTGTCACAAGTGGACTGAATACATTAACTGTGGTTAATCTGAGAGCCACGCTTCTGTCACTAAATAATTCACCTGGCATAGCTGTCCAAGGTAGGAAAAGACGTTTATGATGGAGAGATTTTATCACAGATATTTTATCTGCTGTGTAAAAGGCTTTTGGGGTGTCACAGCTGCTCTTGTTTCTGTTCAGTGTTTTTTTCTCAAGCACGAGTGCATTTCATCCTCCTCCCCGCAGCCTCCAAGAGCAGTAATGACTAGCATTACCCTCATTTTCCTCCTAGAGAAGCACAGGCAGAAGGAAGAGTCAAGTACCCAGACACGGCCTTATAGGTATCAAGTCCTGAGGGGACCAAAAGCGACCTTACAGAAGTGAGTCTCTCAGCACCTGGATTTCTCTAGGGCCAAGCAATGTTGGTATCCAGCCTAATTCATCTACTGCTATATGAAGATTTTATCCATTTTCTGCAACTGTTTTAGGGGAGCAGATAGAGAAATAAACTTGAGTAAGAATAGGAGTTCTGGTGCCTTGCCATGCCCCTACACTTTCCTCTGGAAGCGAGACAAGGTATCTCACGGCCCATCCAACCAGCACACTCTCCTGGCTCACAGCCTTGGCTGAGGCATGCTGCACCTGTCTCCTCTCCCACCTGGCCCTGCTCCACCTGTCTGCTCAGCAACAGGTGCGGTCATTTTGTACAGAGCATGGCAAGTGCAGTCTTGCTGCCACCCAGCTGCCTGCCGACCTGGCCACTCCCATGAATCCTCAGCAGGTCCCTCAGCACCCACTTCTCCACAGGTCACTGGCTTGGAACCCATGTCACTCCACTTCCCATTTCCACAGTCTTGTTTTCAGCCCATGAAGTTGGCCATTTCTTCCTGAACAAAATAGCATAACTCTGCATCTTCTGACTAGGAGAAAACCCTAATACTTCCCACCATGCATATTCCCTCAGGAAATGTAAAGGCCAAGCTTTCCAAGCTACTCACTCCTGGCACTTCCCTATGCAGTAGCAGTCCAATCCTATGAAACACAGCACCTATTCATCCAGAGCAATCATGGAAAGTTAAAACGAATGCGCTAGCACACACGTGCACAAACACACATGTGGGTACACATGCATACACACACACACACACACATGCACAAAATCAACTCAGGATTCTGAAACAGAGCCTTCATTAACTACTGGATCCCTAACTAATTAAATGAATATTTTCCTCCGATCACATCTGGGAGAGAGGAATTCCCAAGTGGCTGGATGAATATAAGACCCAGTGGCTCTGCCCTCACTCGGAGCCCCCAACTGCTGACTCCATGGGATGCGTGTGAATAAGGAGACTCAAGCACTTGACACTGGCTGCTGGAATCTCTGAGCTATTCATACTTATCAAAAATTTTTCCAAAGGCTGGCGCTAGATTTGTTGCTTTACACCCTAAATGGGCAGCCTTCCCTGAGTATACGCATTCTGCACTCACCCACTCTTTGCAGTCGTTGCTGTCATTGAGCACACAGGACAAAGGGTCGAATGCAGTGCACGCTTCCTCCAGAGACCCTGAGGGGCTGTGATCAGCGTCGCTGGAGCTTCTGTGACATCCAGGGAGCCGTTCACTGATGTTCGCTTTGCTGATGAAGAAGTAGCTGCTGCTCAAACCCACACACATAAATTGATCACTTTCAGACATATTTAGAAAAAGACTTTTGGGTTATGTAGGCCCACAAGAGCTAGGAGGACAAACGCTTCTTTTCAAAAATAAAACTAAAATTTAAGCTAGAGGGCCAGTGAGATAGATATTTGGTCTAAAGCATCTGCTTAAGCAAGCTTAGGCAACAACAGGGACCAAGGCTCAATCCCTGGCATCACATTCTGAGCCAGCTCCACCCCTAGGGCAAGCTTAGCTGGCCATAACATACACACACACACACACACACACACACACACACACATACATACATACATACATATATACATACATACATAAGTATAATAGGGTTTAAGTCTCATCAGTTATTCCCAAGAGGAGACAATTATGGTAGTTAGAAAGAAAGAAACAAAGTTTAAAAAAAATTAAAGTAGAATAAAGATCCATCCAAACACTAATGTACCTTAGTAAGAGGACAATTATATTTAGTTCACACCTGATTCTGAGCTCTGCCCAAATTTATGTCATGCTCATCTCCACTCTGAATTGGGGCATGTGGTTTAAAAGTCCCTTGAATGAAAATTTCATTTATGTGACCAGGGAGTCAGCTCAGTGGCATAAGTGCCTGACTGGCATGTGCAAGGTCTAGAGTTCTATCCCCAGTACCACAAAAATAATAATAATTAGGATAACAATAGTAAAATTTCCACTATGCTGAAATTTCAAACATATTGAATGTCTCAGTTGCTTTTCTCTCATTGCTGGGACAAAATGCCTGACCCCCAGAATTAAGGAAGGAAAGGTTTACTTAGCTCACAGCTGGTGGAGGTTTCATCCATACTCAGCTGGTTCCAAGGCAGAGAGGTGCATGGCAGAGGGCAGCTGTTCATGGTGGCAGAAAACAGCAAAAGTAGCAAGAGCGAAAGGGAGGTGACCAGGCAGAGGGCAGGCTTTTCCACCCCATACTCCGTTCAGGCTGTCCACTCACACCCATAACCCTGACAATGGAGCATTCATTAGTCACAAACTCTAGAAGCCACCCCACAACTGCAAGAGGCTCTGAAGGGTCATCTAGGCCCAAAGCAGAATGCTGAAATCACTGGCTATTTCTACCACAGATAAGAAATATTTAATTTATTTGTCTCACTAATAGGTCTTTTAAGTTGGGCGTTTGTCTATGAATTAGCATACGGGGGTACTCTAGGGCTCAGCCCTGCAAGCTTTGAGCTGCCTTGAGTCCCTGCTGCTTTGTGCTGATTCAGCAGAGCCAGCAGATGGCACTGGATGGGGCCAGGTGAGGCCAAGAAGGTCATGTCTCTGTGCACAAGGTTTATCCTTGACATCCTGCTGACTCAGTGGCTCTCAAACTCAGCTACGCAGTTGGATCCCTTGGTCTGCTTCAACAAGCACAGATGGCCAGAGCTCCCGATTGAACAGATCTGGGGGGGGCAGAAGTGCCTGTCCCTCCAGGCAAGCCCAGTGTGCACTCCTGAGGAAAGCCTCGGCTGCCTACACCTCTCAGAGGCCCAGGGACCTTCCTCACCACCGAGTCTCCCATTTGATTCTCATGTGTCCTGGGGAAGTAGTGGAAACCAATAGTTTAGCTCCTCTTCTACAGGTTGGGAAGGCTGAGCATGAAGACTGCAGGGAGAAGGTCACACTTAAGACTCACAAGCATCTTCCACCTCGAGGCTGCTGCTTGTCCAAGAGGCTCCAACAGCTGGGACACATCCTGTGGCAGCTGTGGCTGTAGGTCCACAGTCTGCGTGCAGGAATCACAATTTTGCTTTTCAGGCCAGGCTCATTTTCCTAGCTTCTGTCCCAAAGTGTTTGAAGTAGCAGACAAAAACAAAGAAGTGAAGAGCTCAGCAAACCCTTGTCATATGTCCTTCTGTATCACACCACTGCAGTACTTGAACACACTATATAAACAGTTCAGCCAAGCGGCACTAGCAGGAATCTATTTAGAGCCACGCAGGACACTCTACAAAGAAGTGATTCTTCTTAATGTTTTTACTAATGCTGACATGCTTTCCAAGGATATAATTTCATATCAATAAATACAGCTGCTTAATAAAAGGCCATATGGGATGTCATGGGCCCCTCTATTAGAGGTTAAAAATAGCAACACCAGTCCATTTGTAATTCTAAAGTCACAGGCTTTTGGCTTTAATGAGCTGGCTTTCTGGACGGAAGGTGAGATCTCTGACCTGCGGCTGGGAGGCCAGGCCCTGGACTCTCCCCCTGTGCTGTGGAAGGACATTTTAGCCATCCAGTGTAAATGTCCTCCTCTTCTTTTGTCCTTCATTGGTTCTTGCGCCTGGGAATTGGGCTTTTCAAGTGTAGTCCTAACTACATTGTGAATCTAGAGAAATGAATGGTTAACCGAGGAAGTGCTCTGTTCTGGGAGAGCAGGTGTCCTGCACCTCTCAAAACAGCACATCCAAAGACTGAGAAGTGAGGATTCCAGGACCTCAGATACTGAGCTTGGAAGTGCCCTGACAGCACCTGTGCTCAGAGCCAGGGCCAAGCCTGCGTGGAAATGGCCCATGCTCATCTTTGCCCTATGCTTTTCTTGTGATTACAGCTTGCACAGTTACTTAAGATTCTGGCCTGCTCTACTGACTCTGAGCCAAGACATGGTAGTTTACTCAGGCAGTTAACCTACAGGCAGAGTCACTCCTGCCTTTCTTCTGGTGATACTTTGTTCAGACATAGCGTTTACTGACTTCATTATAGTACGTCACTGTACTGTGAGCACTCTTAAAGGCCATCCACACTGCCAGAAGGTGTGTGCCACGGCTTTACTTCAGACGTTTGCAAGAAGACCCTTCTGTGGCAACCAGTAACAACTGCCATGCAGATGACGTTAATCTGCAACTTGCCCCGGGACAGCTGTGCCAGCTGAAGCCATGAGCCAGCTGTCTTGGGCACTATTTTTAGCTTAAATAATTTCACTTGGTACAGGAGATGCAGGGCTTACAGGGTCTCACTACATAGATCGGACTCATAGTGGTTCTCCTGTTTTCAGCCTCCAAGGTGCTAGGATTATAGCGCACAGTCCCTTGGTGGTAGAGAATTTACCTAACATTTAGACTTCCCCGGATCCTATTCTCAGCATTGCAACAAAACAAAAGGAAACTCGAGAGATCCGGTATTGTGAATAGTTCTGAGCAGCCTTGCCACTACAGTGAACAATGAGGAGCCAATGACAAACTTGCACAATTTCTGCAACTGATAACTTCAAGGATGGCATAAGAAGCATGGCAAATGGCAGATGTTGGTTTAGAGTCTGTGTTAAATAGATACGTACAGATACAGTCAATATGCATAATTTATGTGTCTCATATGCATTTAATGCAGGCAATATATGAATTTTGTATTTTCTGCCCATGAAAAATACTCACTGATGCGAAAGGCTGTGCTCTCAAGCAGGATTGCTGTGACCCCACATGTCCTGTCCCCCGTTTCAGTTTTTCTACTCTCTCTAAACAAGGATGTAGCTTCTGCACTTTTGCAAAAGCCACACCCAGGCAGGACGAACGGGTCTAGGCTGACCTGCAATGCCAGCGGTCTGGAAAGGGGAGGTGTGAGGATCCCAAGCTCAAGCCTGGGTAACCTAGCAAGCCATGAGAGCCATATCCAAGTAAATCGGAAAGAGGGCCGGGGATGTGGATGAGTGTGAGGACCTTAATCCAGGCTCCCACACTAAATAAATAGAAGAAAAACTACATAGCATGAAAATCCACACTCCAGGGCAAATTCCGACCAGTGGGCCATTATCTATGGGTGTGGTGACACCACGTGGTTCTGGACCCTGGGGCTGGAGATCCTCAGGCACCCAGCCTCCTTGTCTCTCGTACTTTTCTTGCAGTGGAGACAAATTCACAACACCCAAAGTTCAAGGAAGAGAAATTCGTTTTGGCTCATAGGCCATAGAGGTTTCATTGCACAGTGAGCTGCTCCAAGGCGGGGGAGCGGGGCGCAGCGGAACGCCCTGACCGGTAGGGGCCCCGCAGAGGAGCTCAGGCAGAAGCCGCAAGCCTGTCCGTTGGTGCCACCCACACCTGGGTGGAGCGTCTGCCTTGAGCAAATCCACTGGTCACACTAAAAATTTTGGTAATTTCCATAATTCCCATCCACAGGTGAACCAAGTACTGCACAGCCTGGGTCCACTAGCTCCGAGAAGCGCCACCTAGGAGTGCCTGAGGCTCTAGGGGACACCTGGACAGGAGCCAGAGCCAGAACACCCTCGCCAGACCTCCCCGAGCCTGCTACTTGGTACAGCCCTTCTGCCTTTACAGGTACCATTGAAGCTTTAGAGAAATTCCTACAGATGATTTACCGGGCGTCTCTCAGCTTTGTGCCCAAGCACGGCCCGCCTGCCCCTCAGGCCCGGGAGACTCTGCCCAGCTTGGACTGTTCCCTGGACTCTAGGAGTTGTGGTCCCCCCTCGGCTGGTCCCCTCTGGGATCCCAAGCCTATATCCAAGAAGGAATGCCCACGCCGCATGCACACAGGCTCAACCATGGTCGCCCCACATCCCCACAGCTCTGGTTTCCTGACCCTCATCTGGGGCTGTCCCTGAGCTCACACAGTGCGCCCCCTGCAGCAGCCATCACACTCTTTCCTTGGCTTCCCCCACAACCTAGCGCCTGCGCAAGCGGCCAGAGAGCCTGTCCTGACTAACCATTCGCTTCAGCTTGACTCGCTTGCCTCAGACATGCTGACCTGTCTCCTCAGCACCAGCTAGTGTAAATGTGTTCCAATGTGGGTTGTCCGAGGTGTTATGAAAAAACCTGGGGCTGCTCAAATTTAAAAGCTTATTACAGGGGCTGGGGAAAGAGCTCTGTAGTACAAGTGCCTGCCTGGCAAGTGCAAGGTCATGAGTTCAAACCCTGGTCCCATAAAATAAAAAAAGGCTTATTACAGTAAAAGTCACATGGTTGGTCTTTCATCCTGCTCAAAATTCTCCCTGTCGTTTGCAACACACTCCATTGCTCTTGCGCTCCCTGGAGAGGTTCTGAAGCCCTCTTTTGTCAGTAGTTTTGCTGCCACCAGCCTGGCTACCTTCATGTCCTAAATCCATGCACAATGTTAATGTTTCACTTTTTTTTTTTTTTTTCAAAACCAGGAATTGCATTCAGGGCCTTGTGCTTGCCAGGCAAGCACTTATTCTACTGAGCCATCTCCCCAGCCCTTGTGATCATTTTGTTGTTGAGGAAGGTACAGAAAATGCACAATGCCAGACCCAGTGAATAAGGTGGATGCTCTCGGCAGCAGCTGTCCCTGTATTATAGGTCACCTCATAAAGACATTCAGGCAAGAGGACTTCCAGAGCTGCTTGAGAAGCAGTAGGACATGGAGATGAGTGTGTTCAAGCGAGACAGACCATTCCCAGTGGATTAATGCCAATGCGCCTTTTGCTGTAATAAATACTTTAGAATTGTAAATGGTCACAGTACCTTTTTTTTTTTTTTTTGGTTCAATTTTTTTTATTGTTTAAATTTAACAATGGTTATATTATATATTTTCATCATCAGATCAGTTTAGATTAGTACATATAGGTATGTAAGATTGATCAAACAATTAAACATTAACCTTTCTAAATCCGCATTACTTTTTTTTTCTTTTCCCCTTTCTTTTCTTTGAAAGTTGACATATCACATATTGTCCTCACAATCATTCTACAGAGTACAGTGTGTGGGCATGACCCACCTCCCTATTGATGTTGCTTAGAAAAAAAAAAAAGGAAAGAATATATTTCTCTTTGGACTAAGAGGAAGCAGATACATACACAGTCAAAGGTTTGGCAGTTGCAGTGGGCCACCAGTGAAGCTTGTGATGTTGGAGGCTATTGAATCTAAGCCT
>PVJA010020562.1:35000-36745 GCA_004027025.1 Myocastor coypus | reverse complement strand
GTGAGGATGGAACAGGGCTTACGCATGCTAGGAAAGTGCTTTGCTGTACTTATGAGCTGCATGCACATTCAGCCCTTTAGCTCTTAATCTCCATCTTCTAGGACACTTTTCAGAGAAAATATAACTGACAAGGAAGCATTAAACTCTTTTAATGATTTCTGGCAATCTATACGCCTTTTAATAGGAAAAAAAAAAAACACTCATATAAATCCTTTAGTGTTGTTTTTATACCAAAGTTGATTGCTCTTTGTTTTATAAATCTAATACAATTTCAAGTTTAAGGAACTTTCATTTCAGCCACAGGCCTTGGGACCCACTAACTTACTATCCACAGTCTATAATTTTAACAAATGAAATTATTAGGGCTGGTATAATACATACTTCAAATATATCGTTTTGCTTGTTTGTGTCTTTTTATTGGGACTTACTACGTAGCTAACTTCAAAACTGAAATAATCCTCCTACACCAGCCTCCTAAATACTGGGATTACAGGCATGCTTAACCACACCCAGCTTAAATATGCCATTTATACAGATAATACAAATATGTACAAACCTCCTGAATTTTAAGGTATCTTATTTATGAATATTCAGATAAAGGATTAAGATGAATAGTTACTGTGGTGACTGAAACTAGGTGATACTTGAGCTCAAGGTCAGCCTGGGCAACACAGGAAGTCCCTGCCTTGGGTGAGGGTAGGGGCAGAAGTCATCCTAAAAGTGTTCATCTAAATCTGTAAGTGGATAATGGTATTATTATGGTTTCAGACAAGATATAGCATATTCAGGGTGGTATGGCTATAGTATCATTTCATAAATAATAAAACTGCTCAACTTGCCTATGTGACTGGTTATGAGCACCTTTCTGTGGCAGACAAAATGATGTAACCCTAAAGATATCCAGGAATCCTAATCCCTGCAGTTTGTGAATATATTACTTTATACGGAATAAGAGAAGGTTGTAGACAGAAATTACCCTTGCTAATCTTTGAGGTAGTCTCAGTATACCCACAAAGGCCCTTAAAAATGAAAGGAAGAGAGACAAGAGGGGGAACCACAGTAATAGCAGCCTGAGGATTTCCTGGTTTTAACTACAGAGGACAAAGCCACAAGCCAAGGAATGTGGGTGGCCTCCACAGGATGAAAAGGAAAGAATGAGTTCTCTCCAGAGAGCCTCCAAAAATAAAGTTAGGTCTGCCAACACCTGACTGTAACCCAGGAGACCAGTTCTGAATTTCTGACTTCCAGAACAGCAAGATAAAAATGTTATACTATAGTACTTTGCTACAAAAACAGTAAAAATCAATACCACTCATCAACTGCAGGGCAGATTCAAATCTAGACTTCAGATTTGTTACCATTTTCCATTTCCTTTATTTTCTTACTGTCCTTGGCATATTAATTGTAAGATTTATTTACCTCCCAATGTCACTGAATTTAATTAATTTTAGATAAAGGCTTTACTAAGATCAAATCTTACCCATCTGAAATATAATTACAGAACCTACCAGTCTCAAGTAACACACCTTGAAACTGGATGTAATCAAGAGACACAAAGTCCAAATCTCAGGTCATTTGTAAGGGCCTCTTGGGTCTTTGTTCTGTGCCATTAAATATCATTGCAACCACTCAATTCTACTCAAAGAGCACATTTAAGGCAGTATATTGGGAAGAGAATAGAGCATTCTTGAGCCAAATATGTGAACACTGAGAATGGTAGCTTATATGTTAAATCTTAAAAAGTC
>PVJA010020562.1:0-30000 GCA_004027025.1 Myocastor coypus | reverse complement strand
GAGAAATTAGAGAAACAATACTTTTACGATAGCACCAAAGAAAATGAAACATTTAGGAATTCACCTAATTAAAGAAGTAAAAGACCTTTTCAATGAAAACTACAGTACTCTGAGAAAAGAGATCCTACAGGATGTCAGAAAATGGAAAGATATTCCCTGCTCCTGGACAGGGAGAACTAACATTGTAAAAATGGCCATACTCCCTAAATTGTTACACAGTTTTAATTCTATCCCTATCAAAATACCATGAACATACCTCAAAGACCTGGAGAAATCATTCCTAAAATTTATCTGGAACCAGAAAAGACCTAGAATTGCAAAGGCAATCCTGGGCAACAAAGATAAGGCAGGAGGCATTACAAATGTTGACCTAAAGTTATACTACAGAGCTACAGTGATAAAATCAGCATGATATTAGCAAAAAAGTAGACCTTAAGATCAGTGTAATAGATTAGATGATGCAGAAGCAAATACAAACACATTCAGCCACCTTATCTTTGACAAAGAGGCCAAACATGTTTACTGGAAGAAATACAGCCTCTTTAACAAATGGTGCTGGAAAAACTGGCTCTCTACATGGCAAAATCTAAAACTTGACCCTAGTCTATCACCATGCACGAAAATAAAGTCAAAATGGATTAAAGTTCTAAATATTAAAAGAGAAACATTAAATCTCCTGGAAGAGAAAGTGGGGGAAAATCTTGAAGACATCGGGGTAAGCAAAGAAATAATGGACAAAAATCGAAATGTATGTTTACCACTTTAAGAATCAACAAATGGGACATCCTCTGACTAAGAAGTTTTTGCACCTCAAAAGAAATTACCAACAGAGTGAAAAGACAATCCACAAATTTTGAAAAGATTTTAACTAATAAGTATTCAGACAAAGGTCTTCTATCTAGAATTTATAAAGAACTCAAAAAATCATTAGGGTCCCAAAATGCAAAGACCCAATTCAGAAATGAGCATCTGAGATGAACACACACTTCACAGAGAAAGAAATTCAACAAACCTGTATATACATGAAGAAATGCTCCACAACGCTAACCATTTATGAAATGCAAACCAAAAAAAATTTTAGATACCATCTCACCTAGAAAGAATGGCTATCCTAAAGAAATCAACCAACAACAAGTATTGGAGAGGCTGTGGAGAAAAGGAACACTTCTCCACTTTTGGTGGGAATATAGACTGGTGCAACCATTATGGAAAGCAGTGTATATTGTTTTATATTAATGTTCTTGTCTTTGTTCTTGCTATTTTTTAAATTTTTTGTTTTCATTTTTACACTTTAATGTAAAATAAAATGAAAAATACAAAGAAGAAAGAAAGAAAAGAAGAATAGACTGTCAGAGTGGATTAGAAAACAAAATTCAACAATATGCCATACACAAGAAACACGTTTAACTCAAAAAAATTCATAGGCTGTAGCTCAAAGTATGGAAAGCAATACTACATGCCCCAGAACCTGAGAAAAAAGCAGAGGTAGCAATCCTCTTCACAAACTGTCTGAACTTCAAATCAAGAATGATCAAATGTAATAAAGAAGGCCAGTATATACTGGATAGGAGAAAAATGCAAGAAGAAGAGATAACAGTCCTAGATATGCATGCACCAAACATGGGAGTACCAAACTGTATAAGACAAATCTTAATGGACATGAAAATCTAACATTCAATACCACAATCTTACCAGGAGACCTTAACATCCCCTTATTCCAAAAAGATAGGTGAAACAGATAAAAAAAAAATTAGCAAAGCGGTAGCAGAACTGAACCAGACCTTTCAACAAATGGACTTTACGGACATATACAGAGTGTTTCACCCAATAACATCTGAATATACATTCTTTGTAGCTGCACATGGGACATTTTCTAAAATATATCTCCTACTAGTCTATACAGCATGCTTAAGTATATGCCAAAAAAACAGAAATTATCCCATGCATATTGTCTGACCACAGTGCAATGAAGCTTGAAATAAATCACAAAAGAAACCACAAAATCCCATAAACACATGGAAATGAAATAACTCCCTCCTCTGCAACCAATGGGTTACAGATGAAATTAAATAAGAAATTAAACAATATCTACAATCCAATGAAAATTCAAGCACAACTTATTGGAGTTTGTGGGATGCAATGCAAGCAGTTCTTACAGGGAAATTTATAACTGTGAAATCACACACTAGGAAAACAGAACAAGAATAAATAAATACCCTAAAGCTGCAACTCAAATATCGAGAAAAAGGAAAGCAAACCAGGCCAAAGCCCAAAGATATGAGGAAGTCATAAATATTAGAGCAAAATTAATTCAATTGAGACAAAGAAAACAATACAAAGAATTAACGAATCAAAAATCTGGTTCTTTGAAAGGTTAAATAAAATTGATAAACCTGTAGTGAACCTCATCAAAAAAAGGAAAGAAAAACTCAAATTCAAGCAATAATGAATGAAAAGGGTGAAATTACTACAGACCTTGTCGAAATTCAAAACATCAATAGCAACTTTGAAACTCTTAACTCTCACAGAATCAAAGACACACAAGAGGGGTCCGGTAGGATGGCTCAGTGGTCTAAAGCGCCTTCTTAGGAAAGCTTAGGTGGCTGCAGGGACCGCAGTTCGATCCCAGCACCACATGCTGTGCCAGCCCTGCCCTCAGGGCAGGCTGAGCCAGCCATAAGAATAAATAAACAAACAAACAAAAGTTCTGAAACAAGAAAAAAAATAAAATAAAAAATTCTTAAAAAAAAAAACAAAGACACAGAAGGACAGATTCTTAGACAGTTACAAATGACCACGACTGAATCAAGAAGATATAAGAACTTTGAATAACCCAATATCAGCCAATGAAACTGAAACTTACCAATAATGAAAAGTCCAGGTCCTGATGGATTCATAGCTGAATTCTATAAGAAATTTACAGTAGATATAATCCCAATACTCCTCAAACTCTTCAATGAAATTGAAAAGGAAGCAATATTCCTAAAATCATTCCTGGAGGCAAGTATTATACTACTACCAAAACCAGAGAAAGATTCAAGCAAAAAAGAGAACTATAGCCGGGCGTGGTGGCTCATGCCTGTAATCCCAGCACTCGGGAGGCTGAGGCAGGAGGATTGGTGCAAGTTTGAGACCAACCTGGGCTACAAAAGTGAGCTCAAGGCCAGCCTCAACTGCATAGCGAGACCCTGTCTCAAAAAAAAGACAAAAAAAAAAAAAAAAAAAAAAAAAAAAAAAAAAAAAAAAAAAAAAAAAAAAAAAGAGAACTATAGGCCAATCGTCCTCATGAAAACAGATGCAAAAATTCTCAATGAAATCCTAGCAAATAGAATACGGCAAATCATCAAGAAGATTATATACCATGACCAAGTAGAATTCATCCCAGGGATGCAAGGATGGCTCAACATACACAAATCTATAAATGTAATACGTTATATCAATAGCCAAATCAAAAACCCAAATGACCGTCTTAATGCATGCAGTAAAAGCTTTTGAAAAAAGTCCAACACTCAGTCATGATGAAATCCCTGAAGAAAATTAGAACAGATGTCCCCATTTATGACAATCCAACAGCCAACATAATTCTAAATGGGAAAAAAGTGAAATCTTTTACTCTCAAATCAGGTACAAGACAAGGATGTCCTCTATCACCACTCCTATTTAATGTAGTTCTGGAATCATTAGCTAGAGCCATTAAGCAAGAGAAATAAAAGAAATATAAGTGGGTAAAGAAGAAGTTAAACTATCATTATTTGCAGATGACACTATACTCTACTTGGATGACCCAAAAACCTCCACCAAAAAGCTCTTAGAATTAATTAACCAATTCAGGAGCATAGCAGGTTACAAGGTCAATACCCAAAAATCAGATTCCTCTACACAGATAACAAACACACAGAGACATTAGAGAAAGAATACCCTTTACAATAGCACCCCCAAAAGTGAAATACCTAAGAATTAATCCAACTAAAGAAGTAAAAGATCTATTCAATGAAAATTACAGTACTCTGAGAAAAGAGACTGAAGGGGATTTCAGAAAATGGGAACAATATTCCTTGCTCCTGGATAGGAAGAAGCAACATTGTGAAGATGGCCATACTCCCTAAATTGTTATACAGATTTAATGCAATCCCTATCAAAATAACACCAACACACCCAAAGATCTAGAGAAAACATTCCTAAAATTTATTTGGAACCAGGAAAGACCTCGAATAGCAAACGTAATCCTGGGCAACAAAGGCAAAGCAGGAGGCATTACAATCTCTGACTTGAAATTATACTATAAAGCTACAGTAATAAAATGATGATATTGGAAAAAAAAAAAAAACAGATGCAAGGATCAAAGGAATAAATTAGAAGATACAGATACAACTACAAACACACTCACCCATCTCATCTTTGACAAAGGACCCAAACATGTTCAGTGGAAGAAAGATAGCCTCTTTAACAAATGGTGCTGGAAAAACTGGCTCTCTACATGCTGAAAACTAAAACTAGACCCTGGTCTATCACATGCACTAAACTTAAGTAAAAATGAATTAAAGATCTAAACATTAAAACAGAAACACTAAGAGAAAGTAGGTGGAAATCTTGAAGGCATGGGGGTAGGCAAACATTTCATGAACAAAAATCAAACTGCATGGGAAATATTTCAAAGAATCAACAAATAGGATCTCCTCTTATTGAGAAGCTTCTGCACATTGAAAGAAATTACCAACAAAATGAAAAGACAATCCACAAACTTGGAAAAAATCTTGACCAATAATCACTCAAAGATCTTCTATCTAGAACATATAAAGAACTAAAAAAATTAGGTCCCCAAAATTTAAACACCCAATCCAAAATTGGGCTTCTGAGATGAATGCACACTTCTCAGAGGAAGAAATACAAGAGGCAAATACATCAAAAAATGTTCCACATCATTGTCCATTCAAAAAATACAAATTAAAACAACATTGAGATACCATCTCACCCCAGAAAGAATGGCTGTCATAAAGAAATCAACTAACAACAAATGCTGGAGAGGCTATGGAGTAAAAGGAACCCTACACCACTGCTGGTAGGAATGTAGACTGGTACGACCGTTATGGAAATCAGTATGAAGACTCGTAAAAAACTAGGACTGGAAATCACATTCAAGGCAGCTATTCCCCTTGTGGGAATATTATCACAAGAACTGAAAACATCATATCATAGTGATATATGGTGCACCCATGTTTATAGCTGCACAATTTGTCATAGCCAAATCTTGGAAACAACCAAAATGCCCATCACCTGAGGAATGGATGAAAAAGATGTGGTATTTTTATATAATGGAGTGTTACTCAGCTATTAAAAAAAAAAAAAAAAAAAGACAAACTCAAAGGCTTCATAGGTAAGTGGATGCAACTTGAGGCTATACTCATTAAGTGAAATAAACCAGATGCATATGGGTAAATATTGTATTGTCTCCCTAGTGTAAGAACCCAAAAGAAATAAATAAACCTGAAAGATATAAGAAACACAGTTAAATGGAAAGAAATGTAACTTAAAGATCAAACAATGAAGAGGAGAGAAAGGAGAAAAGATAGGAAAAAAGGTAGGGGGAAAACATGCAAGTATATAGACAGGATAGCTGAGGCAATTGTACTAAGAATTTTCATCCATCTTTTGAAAATAGCAGTTAATGTGTAGAATCCTCACCTTGACTGAATCTGTATGCTGATGTCTGCAAACTAAGCAACTACATTGAGGACAGCAATGTGCAATACAAAATCCATGCTTGTGATACCTGTCATTTTGGTATTATAAATGTGTACCATTTCTAATGTCATATCAATTCTTACTACGCTCCCTTTAAAATAAATTTTTTTAGAAAAAAAAGAAAAAAAGAGACAAGAACAAAGTTTAAGATTTTGTGAAAGTATGTGGTAATATTCAATCATATGTCCAATCTTGCATAACTATATCTATTCATCTGAGCGACAGATTTGATGATAAAATAGGTAGATAACAATCACTGTTAATTAGCTATTCTTGTTTTGAATATCTGTAACTTATGTATCATTGTATGTTACCGTTTCTGTCTTTGTTTTTGTTTTTCTTGCTTTTGTTCTTATCATTCAAAATAAAATAAAATTATAATAGTAGGAAAAAGAAAATAACCCAATTAAAAAATGGACCAAAGGGGCCAGGGAGATAGCTCAGTAGAATAAGCACCTGTCTGGAAAATGCAAGGTCCTGAGTTCAATCCCTCGTACTGGGGAAAAAAAAAAAGAGACGAAAGACCCTAGTAAATACTTCACTAGAACATATATGAACAACAAGTAAAAATATAAAAAGATGCTCCCGATCATATGTTATCAGAAAAATACAAATAAAATGATACCATTATGTACTTATTAGACTGGCTAAAATCAGAAACACTGACAACAACAAATAAACTGGTAAGAATGCGTAGCATATAATCTGACTACAGAATTTTATTTAGCACTTTTTAAAACTGAGCTATTGCTACTAAGTGAAAGTAGCTGATTGGAAAATGCTTCATACTTTATGACTTCAACTATACAACACTGTGGAAAAGGCAAAACTATGGCAAGATTCAAAAGATCAGTGGTTTCTAGGGGTTAGGAAGAGGAAGAGATTAACAGGCAGAGTACAGAGTGCAGGGGATTTTTAGAAAAATGAAACTATGCTGTAGGATACTATAATAGCAGACACATGCCATTACTCATTTATTCAAATCCATAGAATACTCAACACCAAGAGTGAACCCTGAGGTACACTATGGAGTCAGTACAGCAACAAGGACTCAATGCAGGTTCATCAGTCATAACATATGTATCACTCTGGGGACAGATTGTGACAGTGCATGAGCCTGTGCATGTACAGGGATAGAGAGATATGGAAAATCTCTATTTATTTCACTCACCTTTTCAGTGAATCTAAAATTGGTTGAAAATGAAATTTTTTACTAGTTCAAGTATGAATTAAAACAAAATAATATGAAGCATGGCTGCCTGTGGGAACAGTCTCCATTCAGTAAAGGCATACTGATTTAAAATCCCAGGAGCCATCCTTGATGTTCTTCTTTGTCACCCTGTCCCAAACCCTTTATGTAACATAACTGCCCCACCCCATTCCTATTCATTATTTTGTTCTGAAACAAAATCTTTCATTTATTTGCTTCCCTCCATGATCTGGTAGCCATGATTGTTCAAGCCTTTCAAAGCCTTTCCTTCCTGATAAGAACAGCTCACTCCACCAAGGACTGCTACAGACTGCAGCAGAAAGCTGAAGATCATAATCTAAGATGATTACAACCTATGATGGTCTAGACATACACCAAAGAAACACCTTCACGTGTATGCTAGGGAACATGTACAGAAACATTCAAAGTTGTACTGTCTGTAATAGTAAAACACCTGGAAAAAAGAAACATGCTCTAGAGTACTGAAAATGAATATAGTATAAGGATGAATCTCAAAAACATGTAATATTGAGCAAAATATGCAAGTAGCAAAACACATGGCATTATACCTACATAAAAGCTTTAAAACATAAAATAAAAGGAAAGGGGATAGATCTTTTTCAAATGGAAAGTGGATCAGAAGATGGGAGGACTTGGGAGGGAAGGGAAAGAGGATGAAGAAAGAGAGATGTGTTGTGTAGAGTACACATACCAACTCTCCATAAAGAAGGTAATCATTGAAGCATGAACTGATAAAAAATTAAAACTGAAAAATTTTAAAGGTTGAATTACAAATTATTTATGATTAAATCAATATATAGTAAAACTTTTTTTTATTTTATGTATTTGGTACAGGGTCTCACTACCCAGCCCAGACTCGTAGTGACCTTCTTTTTTTCAGCCTCCCTAGCACTGGGATTGCAAGCATGAGCCACATTCCCTCCAACCCCACTTGGTTGCTGGCTCAACGTTCCCCGGGGGCGGGGCCAGCACAGAATCAAACCTTAGTCCCTGGGCTTGCCAAAGCAAGTACTTAGTCCTCTGAACTATCTCACTGGCCCAGTAAAACTATTTTTTAGGAAATCAAAGCAAGAATGAATAGAAAATTTAAGACAGGATACAAAAATTGGGTAATTGAATGAGGAGAGCTACATGGGTAACACATCAAAACATTTTACCTATAAAACACTTCATATCTAACAGAGGTAAGTATGTTATTAGTCTTTAAATTACAAAACCATGTATGTGGTTTAAAAAACAAAATACATTAAAATGGCTAAAAACTTATTAAGACTTATAATGATAGACATTAATGTGATTCAGTTACTCAGTATAACAATCTCAACAGTGACAATGAACATTAATTAATATCTAATGTGAAGCATTATTCTAAAAGCTTTACACTTATGGAACTATACCTTATATGTACAATAACTTAATCTTCCCAACAATCTCATAAATTGGTAAGTTTTAAAAAAAATTTTTTTTAAATGAATTTAGGACAGGGTCTATAGGGTCTATAGGACACTATGTAGATCAGGCTTGTAGCAATTCTTCTGTTTTCGGCCTCCAAAGTGTTGGGATTACAGGCAAGCACCACCACACCCAGTCTCAATCTATGTCTCAGTGCACTCTGGGGTGGGGCCCACATGGCACAACCAAGGTTGAACTCTGGGCGCTTAGCTCTGCCAAAGCAGGCACTTTAGTCCGCTGAGCTATCTGGCCAGCCTGGTAAGATTATTTTCTATCACAGATGAAAAAACAATTCTGAAAAGGCATGATGTGCCTTCGTAACAAGCTAACAAGTGGTATACTAGAATTTTAAGTGTGGCAGAGTGCTTATGCATATGCATTCCAAAATGCAATCTCAAATCATACTTCTTTTTTCACATCAGATCTAGATGCCCGAAATTTCTTTTTAATTAAGTTGAGAAAAGGAAGGTCTGGGTAAAACAGGCTGGAAACGAAGGCATTATAAAATCCCAGGACATACACACAGAACAATTCCCAAAGCCCTGAATATGAGCTTCTCCTGAGAACTCAACCAGGTTTTTGATAGGATGAACTTTAACTTGAGGAGTGGGCGATACAAAAAACACAGTCCATATTGTGGGTTTGTCCCTGCGTTTCCTTTTGTGTGGTGGCCCACCATCATGCTGCAGGGTATGCTTCCTTTCCTACTTCTACTTGGCCCAAATTTGCTCTGCAGAGCCTGTTTTTTTCCCTATCTTTAATAAAATTTTGTTATTGTTTGTGCTTGTCTTGGCCAATTCTTTGCTCAGGACGGAAAAAAAAACCTGGGAAACATGTTCAGAAGAAGATTCCAGCACCTCAAAACTCAATAACAAAACAATTTTAACAACTGACAATTATAGCACAAAGATTCAAGATATTTTACATGTATATAAAAACTCATTTCATTTATGTATAACAGGTTACAGTTATACAGCTTTTTTTCTCTTTCTGTATTTAGGACAGGGTCTACAGGATCTCACTATGTAGATTGGACTTGCAGTGATTCTCCTGTTTTCAGCGTCCCAAGTGCTAGAATTACAGGTGTGCACCACCATGTCCAGCCTCCAACACCAGCTCAGTACACCCTGAGGGTGAGGCCCACACGGCACACTGGGGATCGAACTCCAGCTGTCGTACTCTACCTAAGCAGGTGCTTAGGTATCTAAGCTTGCAAAATCTAACTTGCAAAAATATTGAAGCTTTATTACATTGTTCAATGGACTTTTAAGCATTCCAATTATCTTCAAGATTTACTATCTTATCAAGCTACTATGTTCCTCTAGCTACAAAAAATAAAAATATCAGACAAAATGTTTGCCAACACAGCAATATGCAGCACCAGACTACAATCTGTGAACATAGAAAAAAACAATGAGGCAAATCCTATAATTGGCCTGGATTTCTGCTTGAATGCATTTGGAAATTGGGAGGGTCATTGCAAGCACAATGCAGAAACCTCACCGGGTCATGGAGATAAAACCAGCTGGAATTTGAAGGAAAAAAAATGAAGCTCAACAGAGAAAAGCTCCAGAAATCAATGTGTTGGATGTGAGTCTTTCACTAACAATCTAGCCATTGGTAGTATAAAACTCCACTAGGGAAAATAAAGTATAGTTGCTAGAGTGATACTGTAAATTTTTTGGGAACTTTTCTCACAGTTAAAAAAAGACTAAGAGGACAGTAAAATTCTATCTTCAGACTATCAGCGGAAACTGGAAAAGAGTTGCATCCTGGAAGAGTTAAAACTAGCCCTGGAGAGAGGCTACTATGACCCATACCAGCAAAGTCTAAACAAAAGCCTTCCTAGAAAAGACTGACTTAATGTATAAAAATCATTAATGCCTGCCAGATAAAACCAGTGATAGGATAAAGGGAAATTTGTCTGCAGCTTACTATAAAAGATTTGAACACTACAAATTGAAGGTTTTGCTGTGTGACTCAGTCACATGTGTACAGTATTTAGGTAGGACTTCCTGCATTTGCTCCATGGGACCTAATTGTCAGAGGAACAGACAGAAATAACAAGCTCTTACTGCTTTCTATGCTATAATAAATCCTTTGTCTTTAACTTAGTAGTTCTGTGTGTGCTCTGTAGCAGATTAACATGTTACCTCACAAGGAAGAAAACAAGCTCAGACTATTCTATATTCAACAACTGTCAACTACCTTGGCTTAACTGACATTTATGGAATACTCCATAGCAACTTATTCATAATAGCCAAAAATCAAAGACAAACTGAATTTCTATTAAGTGAATTGGAAGAAAAACTGGCATACTGATTATTTAGGAATACGGTACTCCTAAATAATAAAAAAATTAGTTCCTATGAGGTACAATATAGATAAATCTCAAAAATATTAAGCTGAATAAAAGCAAGACATGAAATTGCTCATGCTGTATTATTCTATTTATATGAAACCATAGAAAAGCATTCATTGATGGAGATAGAAAGTAACTTGGTGGTTAAGGGTGGAGTTGGGAGGAGAATGACTAAGAGCATTAGAGAATACTTTGAAAGGACAGAGATGTTGTATTTCGTGATTCTAGTGGTAAGGTATATACAGTTGTCAAAACTACCAAACTATTCACTTTAAAAAGGTTGAACTGTATGCAAACTTTCCCTCAACAAAGTTAATTTTTAAGAAACAGTATTAGAATCATAATAATCCATTACCATAATTCTATGAAATAAAAGTAACAAACTATAAAGAAATGCTAGAAGGAAAAGAATATATGACTCTATTATCCTAATAACATTTCTAAATTTTCTGTGTTCTTTTCCAATTTTAGTATAACGTATCTCTCTTACATAGCTGTTCTCATTTTGCATAGACAGTTTTGCATCTAGCTTTTTATTTATGCTATACACATTTTTCACAGTTCATATGCTATACAAAATGACAACATAATATTTTATCAAGTGGATATGTAATAATTTGGCTACTCCATAATCCCTAGGTACTTGGATTGTTTCTCATTTTTATAGTTATAAAAATTCTTACAACAAACACTTTCACAAGACTGGTGCTGTGGCGCATTCTTAGAAGCCTAGTACTTAGGAGGTGGAGGAAGGGAGACCACTATACGTTTAAGACTCCGTTTCAAAAAAAAAAAATAGCTTCACAAATAAAGATCCCTTCTTAATTTGAATACTGCTTTGGATAAAATGCCAAGAGGCATGGTTAACTATCTGGGTTTTTTGTTTTGTTTTAATACAATCTTTTAAAGAGGAGACAATGGTATAAAATTTCAAAACAAGATTGTAGGAGAGTAACAATGATTAGTACATTGTGTATGGTTATTTTCAAAGTGGTTGCTCGTATTACAAAATATAGGCATGAAAAACTGATCAAACAATATAGGCATAAACCTTTATTCAGTGAACTCATGGGAATTAGTACTATAACTATTTTA
This sequence comes from Myocastor coypus, assembly GCA_004027025.1. NCBI lineage: Eukaryota > Metazoa > Chordata > Mammalia > Rodentia > Myocastoridae > Myocastor > Myocastor coypus. The sequence goes on along the minus strand of PVJA010020562.1, from coordinate 18,118 downwards.
ACATATATATACACACATACATATACACACACACATACATGACACTGCTCCAAAGGTGAGGAGGGGAGAAAGAAGGGAAATGGAAAAATTAACTAATTTTTATTCCATTTTTAAAACTTATCTTAGAATCTGCATTAATTTGCTAGAGAAGCTACAAGAAAGTACCACAGGGTGGTTTAAACCAGAAATGCATTGTGTCACAGTTCTGGATGCGACACTTCTGACAGGAAGGTGCCACCAGGCTTCTTTCCTTACAAGGTTGTGAGGGAAAATTCTGTCCTATGTGTCCCCCTTGACTCAGGTCATTTCCTGGCAATCTTTGATATTACTTGGCTTGCTGAAGTATTAGCTTATCTCTGCATTCAGCTTCACATGGCTTCTCCCTGTACTCACATCTCTGTGTCCAATTTTCCCCTTTTATAAGACCATCAGTCATAGTGAATTAGGGGCCCACCTTTATCCAGGATGACCTCATCTTAACTAACAACATATGCAATGATCCTATTTACAATAAGGCCACTTTTTGAGATATTGTGGGTTAAGACTTCTACATATAAATTTCAGGGAAGACACAAAGTTAACCCATAACATAATACAGACCTGTTATTATAAAAAAGCAGAAAAAAATACAATGAAAGGTGGAGATTTATTTCAGACTCTACCAAGCCATTCTACAACATGTTAATTTATCTAATATTTGAAACAAACCTCGGGCTCTCACAAATCAGCTTTCAGTATTGCTAAGGTACTATTGGTAAAAACCTAGTTAGGCACGTCTGCAAAGCTATACATGACAGGGAGGTAGTCTCTGAGCACCCAGATATTTAACTCTTTTTCTTACTTGTCATGACTTTGCAGGTAACCCTGGGTATCTCAGAATCACAATCAGAGATTCTAGAGGTATTTTTAACTTAAAGATAGTCTGTCACATTGCTATTTCTTACTAAATATAATAAAAAAAGAAAAAAAAAAAGATAGTCTGGCTTTAAGTTTAGCTGGTGTCAATGTATTTTTCAAGTGGTTTAGAGGCTTATATATGCCTAATATGGTATGCCACTAACTGGCCAATAAATTACTGCTGTAAATTTAAGTTCTCTCACCCATGCAATATAATATCTCCTTTCATGGAGTTGTGAACATTTAAGAAACACAATACACATATGGCATATACTAAGCATTCAATTAACAGTAGCACTATCACTTTGAAAAATTTAAAAATTTTAAATTGTAGTTGAAAAAACATACATGAAATTTACTAAACCATTTTAAGAGAACAGTTCAGTAATAAATTTACACCATCATGCAACAGATCTCTAGAATTTTTTCACCTTGCAAAACTAGAACTTTAGACTTAGTAAACAACTCCTCTACTTTCCTGTTCCCCAATTTCTATTCTACTTTGTTCCTATGAACTGACTATTTAAGATACTTTATATGGGTAAAATCACACAATGTTCATCATCCTCTTTTAATATATGCAAATCAGGGGATATAATTTGGAAAAGATCACAGAACCAGAGTGAGGAAAGATCTGGATTTTCTGAGTTTTAAGAGTGACATATCTGAGGTTGTTTTGTAGTTTCAACTTAAGAGAGCCTGAAAGCCAGAATGTTTGTAAGTATTTTGTATGTCTTCCACAAAGGACTATTTAAATCTCAAAGCTTTTAAAAGATCTGGAAATCAAGATTTATGACTTTAAATATGCTTGGTTTCTTTACTATATTGCTAATTTATAAAAACTCCAATGTTATCAATATTAAACAGAACTAGATATGATAGGACAGTCAAACTAAGGCCAAGTCTAACAATCTCTAGGTCAGAAAGAGTAAGCCAGTTATAGTTACAGCTCACAATGCCTGGCTTCCTGGAGGGATGTCAGCCTCCTAAAGTAAAAGGCATGTGGTACAGGAAACAACTGAACTTCAAAACAGATGTACAGACCATGCAGCCATGTATAATGCAGACATCCACATCCTTTCCTTGGTGGCTAGTCACTAAGAAATGCCTCCCACTACACACATTATTGTTTAAATTTACCTATCACAGAGATTTACTTCTAAATATCCTAAGGAATACTGCCTAGTCAATTCAGAAGGAAATACAGTGAGCCTGTGTCCTAGAAACATATAAAGTGTAATCTATAATTCCTAGAAATCTTTGCTTCAGACAGAGGCTGGGGCACAATAGAGGTAGTGAGATTAGGGGAGAGCTGGGAGATTGGGACAGGATCTGGTCAATGTTCTATTAACCAAGCCAATTCAATTAAAGTTATAGTTTAATGGAAAAGCCAATGTGTTCATAAAACAAAACAAACTGAAAGCATAAAACAGGTCATCCGGAGAACATCACGACGTATCTCAAACATCCTGTTCCTAATTGGCAATAAATGTCTTGATGTAGCCTATTTGTGTAGTGGCAACTTAGTTAAAAAAAAAAAAAAAGCCTATGTAATTTAGAGTTGTAATAAGCAGATTCTATCTAAATAAAATGAAAAAGAAAAAATCCCAAAGAAACAAACAAATAAAACTAGTTAATCTACCAAAAGCACAAAAGGTATCTCAGTGTATCCTTTCAGAGGAAGCAAATTTTCATTCTTGAAAATTGAATAAGTATAGTATATTCACAATTATAATTCATGAGATAGTTTCTACTCCTCTAAAACATGCATACATACATAAAAATATGCAAAGTTAGATATGAAATGTGGAGCAAAGGCAAATCATACCAAATAACTTGAAATACGTGAAGACAAGAATAGCAATAATAGCCAATTTTTCATATCTCTGCAGAATGCTAAATGCCATATTCAGATTGCAAAACCATGAAATGATGAGACATTTTTATCAGACTAAATCAAAATATGACATCTAACAAAGTGAATGCCATTTTTATGGATTTAATAAATATACTTGCTAAATTTAGTAGTCCATTTCAAGGACTCTTTCTAACACAGCATGGCAGGAACCTGTGTAGTTTCCAAAGACCCAGGAATAACACATTCCTAAGCATTTTCATTCAGCAGTAAACAGAGAGTAAAAAAGGAGGAAGGCTTTATTTATACTCCATTTCCTGAACTACAGTCCCAGGGATACAAAAGTAAGTGGAGGAATCTCCATACACACTGCAAGGCTGCATGGATAGAGATCACTAGGGGGCCATTACTGGGATGTCCAGCTCTCCTACTCCTCCATCTTATGCACTGTACGTGGCTTATATTAAGGTTCTTGTCTCTTCTTTCCCTTATCTTTCTAGGTAGTGATAGTACCATTCACCATAAAATCTAAGGATTCTCTCTTCAAGGGAAAGAAATTACTCAATCCTCAGGCTTCCAGAGAAGATAGAATATTTACCACATTCCCTAGGGAGGACAAGTAGAGAATAAACAGTTGTGATACAGATGAAGGATGTTATGACAGGACTACCTTACCCAAGACCACAACTCTTGTTTCACAGTGGCCACTGTCCCCTGACTGGTGGATACTGGGAGTCTTCTATGGAGACTGTTCATTTTTTCCCTCTGTACAATCCTGCTGCTTTTCTTTTTCCTCTACAACTACCCTCCCCAAAGCACTCCTTGCATATTCATCTCCATCTGAAAGTCAGATTTCTTGAGCATGCAGTCTATGGCATCATCTCTTAATCCCTTCATTCTCTTCCCCAGAACTAATCTAGGTGAGCAACGATGGAGATAAATTTAATAATATCTAGCCCCACCTACTGTCCCTCTGTCTTTCCAACCATAGGATGTGTTCTGTCCTGTTGCAGCAGACCTGACTAGACAGATCTATTCTCTACCAGGTAGGCCCCTGGAAAGTCAGCTCACCCATGCCTAGCAGATCTTTCTATAAAATCCAAAAGGATCCTCCTATCCCACAGATAGAGGCTACATTTTAAAATTGCTTTAGGGGTAAGGAAGCAACATTTTCATTTCCAATTACTTGTCTCTGGTATCTTTATTTCTGAACTTGTTCCTAACTCAGAAGTCAGAGATGTTATTAGTTCCCTAAAACTAATACCGTTCACTGCTTTTGACTTATACCATTTCACTGACTACTCTATACTACTAGTTCATAAACACTCACAAGAAGGCATTCACAACCCTCCAAAACTTGTCAAAACTAAACTATTTTTCCAATGTTAACTTTGACTTCTTCCTAGTAAGTGCCTTAGTTTGCAAAGTCACCACTTTCTCCTGGCCATATCCAACCTTTTGTCCATTAATTCCCTTTCTCTGTAGAAAAACTGCTCCTCACCACTGTGCTTTTACCATCTAAAATCCTTGATTCAATAAATAATTATCACATGTCAACTATGTACCAGACACTGTTCTATGCTTTAGAGTATGGTCTTTGCTTTTATAGAATTTGTAACCTAAACAGCAGGTAATGGGTAGAAGCTCAGTATACCAGGAATTGATCAACACTAAGAAAAAAGGTAACAGAAGGAAAACCCATGAAGTTCTCTGAGAAAGAGCTATGAAAGGAGATGATAAACCCTAGGGAAGGAGTTGCCAGGTGGGCACCAGAATAATAAGGAGGCTACTGTGGCTGGAGAGAAATCAGAAGACGAGACATCAGCAAGGCCAGATGAGTCAAGTAATAGAGGGCCTCCTAAGCCAGGTATGAACTTTGTATTTCACTCTGAGGGAGATGGCAAAATACTGGAAGAATTTGGACAGACATACTTGTGTAAGACAAACAGAAAGACAGATAAGGAACCTGCAACAGATCAGGGAGGGTGATGGTGCTATGGATGACAGTAAAAGTTGTGAAGCTGGAGAGAGGTGGTCAAGTGCTGGATACACATCACAGAATGACAGATGTGTTGATATATTAGAAACAAGATATGAGAGAAAACAAAAAAGCCAAAGATGATCCTAGGTTTGTGGATCAGAGATATAAAAGAATAAAACTGCTGTTAAGTGAATTAGAAGAAGTCTGTGGGAAGACAAGGTGCAGAGGAAAGATCAGAAAAAAGTTCATCTTGCATGTGGTTAGTTTAGTATACCTGGGGACATTCAAGTATCAGGTGGGAAGTTCACATGTAAAGCCTGGAGGTGTAAGCTTAGGACATACCTGCTTGTGGCGAACACATACAGAGGCATACACAGTCTTGTGCACACACATGGTCACTTGCTTACTCACCAACTTATACTTCCCTCATGGCTCTTTTCATATTTGGTCTTATAAAAGACTAGTATCAAAATAAAAAAGTCTGCATAGTTTGCTAGCACTTTTTTCTTTTTTTTAAGGAAAGGGTCTACGGTGTGTTCAAGGTCTCACTACTAGATTGGACTCGTAGTGATCTTCCTGTTTACAGCCTCCCAAGAGCTGGGATTACAGGTGCATGCCACCATGCCCTGTCTCCATTGCTGTCTCAGAGCAACCCAGGGGCAAGGCCAGAAAGGCAAGCCCTGAGATCAAACCCCTAGGCCCTGCACCTGCTTGCAGGTGCTTGAATCTGCTGAGCTATTTGGCCAGCCTTGCATAGTTTGTATTTTAAGAAAAAAAAAAAGTGATAAAATTCTGAATTAGTATATTTAATTGGTTTTATCCACTCACTAACCTTTGATTTTGTGAATGTTATAAGGGAGAAAGTATTAAAAAGTCAAAACCTATTCTGTGGAATTTAATGTCTGGCATGTTGACAAATTATATATGCTTGTTTTCTTAATTATTTTAATAAATTTTTAATTTAGAAATTAACATAGGGATTTTTTAGGGTCACAGTAAAGAATACTTAGCTCTCTGTTGTCCATAGTAACTGAGGGGCAGTGAAACAGATCTGGCATGTGGCCCAATGTTCTGTACGAGGGTGGCATAGCTGCAGCGTGATCACATACACTGAGTAAGCTTTGGTCCTCCGGAGCAGGCTGGATGTTACCTAGTGTGTAGCCTAGTTGTTTTTCATACAACTGAGTGGTTTTACCAGGTCACCAGGCTAGTTTATGAATGAAAATCTCTGAAAAGAAATACCTGCTTTCTACACTGTATCTGGCCTACAGATGAATAAAGGACCACAGTTTCTAATGAACAGCTAACCTACTGAGGAGATTTTGTGTTGTTTGTAATTTAACTTCATTTTAACAGTTTTACTTTTTATTATATTGTTTATATCTAAGCTTTAGAATTCCATGGGCATATCAAATACTATCTGTAGAACATTAGTTTGTCCTGCTGCTTTATTTTTCTGAAATGGTCTATGCCTAACACAGCAGAGAGTAAAAACCAAGTGCATAAACCATATTAGTATTTCAAAGGGGGATTTCTAAATGTAATGTTATATGAAGGTCACACTATACTTGGAAGTTCAAAATGTGGACAAGCCAGAGTTTATAACTAGAAAGTTTTCACAGGGATGCAAATCAAAGAAGAAATGGTTAAAAATTTGTTCTTTATTATCTGGTAAGCTATTCCACAGAATAAGTGTCACTTTCAAGCAAATCTCTTTTTTGGTGAGCTCTAGTGCTGACATTTAATTATTGTGTTTAGGACATTTTAGTCTGCCATCATAGAAATGAGTATGAGGTGACAAACTTAAAAATTTATTTTAGGAATGTGCCAAAGAGTGAAATAGACTGAGGTTGGGTAGAAGGATTTCATAAACATGTATCTTCTGTAATGAGTAGAGGTAGGAAAAACAACTACGAAAGTACAAATCAAGTATAAATTAAAGCAACTTTTAAAAGAAGTATAAATTGTTTCTAATAACTTTTGAATTAATAAGACTTTTTCTGCAATTGCTCTCATGTAAAACTCTTCAAAAAATAGTATAACCCTCAAAACAAGTATGTGATTTCAAGACGCTTTTGGTTATAAGTAACAAAATCATCACCCAAACGAGCTGAAACAGAAAGAGGAGTCGATTACAGCATTTAAATTCAAGAAAAGCTTTAACCAGAGTGCAAACAATGTCAATATGAGCTGTCTTCTCTCTCAGAACTAATTCCATTCTGAGGAACATTATGATCTCAGGGACAATGTACAACTCAATTCATGCTCATCAGGTAAGATAAACCCTATCCTCCCAGTGATGCACACAAAAGATATAGGATATATCAAACAAAAGGTATATGATCATATCTTCCTGACACAGCATATATCTGATGTCTTTCCAAAGCCTCAGGAGCTCAAATCTGGGACATTTTTTAAAGTGAGTAGATTATACTTATTTTAAAGGTGAGGGTATTAAGTACTGACTTACTATTAAGAGGTGAGGACTGGTTGGAAGAGTGAGTCACTGTGGGTATGACCTGGAAGTTTACATCTCCATTACGAGTTCCTTACTTGTTTCGCTCTGCATAAGGTTCACCATACTGTGAATAGCTTTCTTCAGCCATGCCATCCTAATATTTAAGCTTACATATTTAATTTATTTCACTTAATATTATGATCTCAAGATGGATCTATTTTTTCCTATAAATGGCTCACACTTATCCTGTTTTACTGCAACATAGTACTCTACTATGTACAAATACATTTTCTGTATCCATTTACCTATTTATGGATTTTAGGCTGCTTCCAAAGCAGCCTATTATGAATTATGCAACTATTGGCTATTATGAATTATGCAACTATAAATTTACCTATGCATTTATCGCTATAATATGTGTTTAACTATTTTAGGAAGATACTCAGGAGAACGGTTGAGCCAAACAGAACTTCTAGTTTTAGATTTTTTTAAAAATTCAATTCCTATTGACACTGTAAAAAACTGCCAGTGCCAACTATATATCAAGTTGTCACTGTGCAGTATTAGGAAAAACTTTTTCATTAGTGATAATCATACCTGGGATAAATGTCACTCGCTAAGATACTGCCATCATGGAAAGCTCTAGTTTTAGATTTTTAAGATTGTGAACAATGATTTCCACAGTAGCTGTACTAGTTTACACCAACAATGCAGAAGACATTTTTCCTCACAGCTTAACCAACATTTGTTACTTGATTTCTTGATATAGTTATAAGATGTAAGAGTAAAATGAAATCACAGTGTTGTTTTAATTTGCCTTCATCTAAGTCCCAGAGATGTTGAACATTTCTTTCACATTATTTAGTGGCCATTTGTACTTCTGAGAAATGTCTATTCATTTCAGTTGCCATTATTTTGATTGAAATTTTTATTTGGTGGGGGTCTAATTTTTTTGAGTTCTTTTGATTAATGTTCCTTGCTTTGGGTGTGATCCTTGTGTCACAGAATCCTGTCACCAAATGGTTTGGTTCTGGATATTTTATTTTTCCTTCCTTTTTTTTTTTTTTGGTACTAGGAATTGAACTCCCGACCTCATGCTTACTACACAAGCACTGTGCCATAAAGCTGTACTCCCAGCCCTTGAGTTCTTTATATATTTCAGATATGGGCCCTCTGGGAAATAAATGACAAAAGTTCTCTCCTATTCTATTGATTGTCTCTTCACTGTGTGCCTAAGATTTTTTAAACATCTTAAAAAGTAATCATGTTTAATTATGAGCTTAAAATTATATTATGATTTAGAAAAATTAAGATTCTAATTAGCTAGAAAATTTCACAATGGTGGGGGGGCTCAATGAAAATTTCTTCCTACATATAACCTGATCATTTTAAAACTTTTTTTAAATAAGAAATAACAATGTGACAATTTCAAAACATGGTAGTAGTACATTCCCAATAATTGATACAACGGCTATTGTCCTCCTGGTAGTTATTCAGAGTACAGGGTGCAATCATAATTTTTCTAATCATTATTGGTACAAAAATTTCTTCTCTATAACCTGATCAACAACAGACTAATATATCTTAATTGGAATGATAAGCAAAAATAGTAATAACTATTTTTCCTTTGAAAAGTTACACATTATCTTCTGTAGGGAACAATTTTTCATAAAGAAACAGAAATAAATCACTTTATTGCACACATTCAGGAACATAGGGGATATGGAATAGAATGACCTAACCATGTTCTTCCTCTCAATCATCTCTTCTCCCCCTCACAGGCCTTCTTCTGCTTCCTTCTCTCTTCCTTCTACAACATAGTTATGATCACCTTCATCCAGAATTTTGTCTTTTGTTAAGTATAGCCCACTTCTCCATCTCTCAATGTTAAGCCTGTTCTATCTTCCTTCTCATCCTCCTCTTCCAGCTCTTCAGATAGACTAGCTTCATTTTCATCACCTTCACCTCCATCTTCACCAGCCTCCTCTTCTCAATCTGCCTTTGGTACCTTCCTGAATCATATCCACCTAAGTACAAGTGATTTGCTATAGCAGTTCAAAAATACATTCTCAGTAACCTTCCAGGTTTGTAACCTCACAGTTAGAAAATTGAGACTTTTCAAATGTTTATGATATTGCAGAGCTTCGACTCAGATCTTTAATTTTTGTTACCACTCAGACTGAGGATATTTTTTGCTGTTAAAACTTCTAAGTTAGGCCCAGCAGGATAGCTCAGTGGTCTAAAGCCCCTGCAGGTGGCTGCAGGGACCGCAGTTCAATCCCTGGCACCACATGCTGTGCCAGCCCTGCCCTCAGGGCAGGCTGAGCAGGCCATAAAAATAAATAAACAAACAAACGAAAGTTCTGAAACAAGAAAAAAAAATTTTTTTAAATAAAAAAATAAAAAACTTCTAAGTCTCCAGCCGGGCGTGATGGCACACGCCTATAATTCCAGCACTTGGGAGGCTGAGGCAGGAGGATCAGTGCGAGTTTGAGACTAGCCTAGGCTACAAAAGGGAGCTCAAGGTCAGCCTGAACTGCACAGCGGGACCCTGTCTCAAAAAAGACAAAAAAAAAAAAAAAAAAAAAAAAAAAAAAAAAAAAAAAAAAAAAAAAAAAAAAAAAAAAAAAAAAAAAAAAAAAAAAAACTTCTAAGTCTCCAGAAATTGCATTGTCACTAAGTTCCAATTTTTGAAGCTTAGAGTGACTGACCGACAGACTGACTGAATGAGCCAGAGAACCTAGTGCCATGTTAGCCATACTAAGAAATTCTAGTTCTTCAAAGGTGTTATTCAGGTCCTCAGTTTCCCTACTGACACACAGGCAATTATCAAGGACTAATTTTATTGCCTTCTGTGAAGCTCTGCTCCTTAACTTCAGATTAATTCTCTTCTTCATTTCTCAGTTCCCTTCCTGGTCTTCTGTTACTACTCTCCTTTCTCCATTCCTGCTGTTTCCACTATCCTCAACCCTCCCCAACATACTGGTTGGTTCTTTAGCATCACACTATTCCATTGGACTAGGTAAATGTCTATCAGCCTTCAGGGAGCACTGTGTATAATCTTTTTGATATGCTTACATCTGCTGATTTTTGCTAACATTTCTTGCGCCAATGGAGTTGTTCCCAGAAAATACTTGTGTATGCCAATAACTTCAGGAATCTTACCTGTTTGATCTTTCAGCAGATTAAATATTTGTGTTTGCTTTTAGATATTTGATCCATTTTTATTTTAATTTAGTACATGGAGAGGGAGATATCGATCTAGATTCAACCTTCTGCATAGGCAACCAATTTTCCCATCACCATTTATTTAAGAGGTACCAGTTTATTTTTTGGCCTCTTTGTCAAAGATTAAATAGCTGAATGGACCTGGGGTAGCTTCTACATCCTCTATTATGTTCCAGTGCTACACGTATCTGAATTTGTGCCATACCATGTTGTTTTTTTTCTAAATTTTATTTTCTTTACTTATTTTAATGAGAAAAAAAGATAAAATAGCAATAAAGCAGTTTCAAAATAAGTTAGTAGGCTGGTTACAATAATACCATGCATATTGTTTCTTCATAGTAGTTGTTTAGAAGACAAGGTGCAGACCTGATATCTTGTCTAAACAATTTTAGTACAAACTTTTCTTCTCAATGAACTAGGACAAAGTAGCCGTATATCTATCCTAATGTGTATATATATATTTTTTTCTTTTCAAAATTTCTAATACTAGGAGTAAATAACATACCACGTCTTATAAGTAGATTGTAAGTCAGAGGTACAGTCTGAATCATAAAACAAAAAGTATAATTAAATAATATTCAGAAAATTAATTAAATATTAATTAAAAATTAAATTAAATATTTCAAAACGATATTTCAAAATTCAAATCAAATCATGAGTCCAACTTAGAGGCTACAATGTTGTGTATCATATGCATGAATCTGTAATCAATTCAGAGTATTCATATAGTATTTGAATAGGTTAAGATATCAATTAAGAAAAAGTTTCAGCCAGGCGTGGTGGCTCATGCCTGTAATCCCAGCACTCGGGAGGCTGAGGCAGGAGGATTGGTGCGAGTTCGAGACCAACCTGGGCTACAAAAGTGAGCTCAAGGCCAGCCTCAACTGCATAGTGAGACCCTGTCTCAAAAAGACAAAAAAAAAAAAAAAGAAAAAGTTTCCTTGGTAGTAAAGAATTACTAACAATAAAACATAATGTTAAGACTGGAATGGCAAATATATGATCAGAACTTCTAACAGTTTGGGAGTAGGACATCTCACAAAGTTCTAGTATGTGGTGGATATGAACAATGTCCATGATGCTTACTGGTTGCCAGGTGTCACTTGTGGGACTGAGCTACTGCTATTTCCTTGATATCCACCCTGTAGAATCAGACAGAATCACGACCCATAGGGTGCAGGAGAAGTCCATTTGTAGAATATGTTGAGGGAAATATTCTGCTGCTGTATACAAAAGAATAGTTGAAAGACCGCTTCTGTGTACCTCTTTTTTCTCCTGTGTTTAATTATTTGACCTATTTCAGCAGTTCTCAACCAAACACAGGGGTCGCCTAAAGCCATTCCAAAGCATAACTGTAGCAAAATCACAGTTTTGAAGTAGCCACCAAAATTATTTTTTGGTTTGGGGTCACCGCAACATGAGGAACTGTATTGCAGGGTCATGGCATTAGAAAGGTTGAGAAGCACTGCCCTGTTTGGTGGCTTCTTTCCATTCTCCTTCATGAAATTGTGGTCATTTTGATTGCTCTCTAGAATATCTTTTAGCATACTGAGCAGGGTTAGCTTTGTCATCATGAATTTCTTTAGCTGTTCTTTGTCCTGGAAGTATTTCACTTCTCTATCGAACTTAAGAGTTTTGTAGGGTATAGTAGTCTGGGCTGGAATTTGTTTGCTTGCACGGCTTGAAGTACTTTTTTCCATGCTCTTGTTGACTTGATGGTTTGTAAAGAGAAATTTGCCATTATTCTAATGGGTTTTCCTTTAAATGTGATATGTTTCTTTTCTCTAACGGCTTTTAGTTTACTCTTCCTGTGCTGAATTTCTGGGATTTTGACTATTATGTCTGGGTGTGGTTTTAATTGGGTTGACCTTATTTGGAGTTCTATATGCTTCAGTTACTGAATGTCAAATTGTATCACCATATTTAGGAAGTTTTTTGCTATCACTTCTGCCCATATTCTTTTTATATCATTTGCATTGACTCCTTTCTTATTGATGCCTATTAGTCTTACATTGTTCAACTTTGCACCATCTTGCATCCTAGTTGTTATTAAGAGATCTTTTCTTACCTTTTCACTAGCTGCAATGGTGACTTCAAAGTCTGAAAGCCTATTTTCACTTTCGTTGAAATGGTTTTGCCAGCTTGTGATTGAGGTTTTAAGTTCCTGTATGGCACTTTGAATCTTCTTCATACATTCCATTACTTTCTTATATTGCTCATTCAAGGATTCCATCATTTTTCTATTGTCCTCTTTTTTCTTTTTTTTATCAGTGTCTTCTTTAGAATCACTTGGTACTTCTTTTATTATAGGTATTTCTGATCTGATTTGCTGTATACCTTTCTGCAGTTGTTTCTATACTTCAGATGCTATTATTTCAGAGATTTCACATGTGTGATTTCTAATTTCTTCTATGGCATTGTCTCCTACATTTGTTCCTGGTAGGCTCGGAGCCTAAGAGCACACTTTGCTCATTCTCTTTGTCATTTTGTATAACCCTGCCTTCTGACCTTTAGTGTAGAGCTTTGGTATAGTTCTTGCCATAGCACTAGGACCAGATCTACCAAGTTCAAAGTTGTTCAGGTAGGTGTGGCTTGGGTCTGACTGCTGAGCTCCATTTCTTCCTGCTGCAGCCCTTGGAGGCAAACCTGCTGTGCCACTCTGGCAAGATGCTCTGCTCTGCAGGGAGTTTTGTTGCAGTATTCCACACTGGGCATGCCAGGCTTGGTTGCTGGGTTGAATGAGTTTCCAGTGGGCCCGGGGTGGTCTACATCACATGCCAGTTCTGGTTGCTGAGTCGAATGAGTTTCCAGCAGGTCCAGGGTGGTCTACATCACACACCAGGCCTGGTTGCTGGGTTGAATGAGTTTCCAGTGGGCCTAAGGTAGTCTACATCACATTGTACCTTTTTAAATCACTGTACCTTTGTAGTACAACTTCAAATCCAGAGTTCTAGCATCTTCTGCTTTATTCATGCTACCTACAATTGCTCTTACTATTCTAGTATTCTCTAGTTCTGTGAAGAATGTTGTACTTTGACTGGATTTACATAAAATCTGTATATCAGATTAGAAAGCATGGCTATTTTGATTATGTTGGTTCTGCCTATTCAGGAACAAGTTATCTTTCCATAATTTGATAGTCTGTTTGATTTTCTTTATCAGCATGTAATAGTTTATACTGAGGTCTTTCACTTCCTTGGTTAGGTTCATTATTATGTATTGATTTACGTTTTCTTGGTGTTATCATAAAATCATATTATTTTCCTAATTCTTTTGTTGTTTAGTTTATTATTGATATACATGAAAGCTAACAGTTTTGTGTGCTGATCTTCCTGCTATATTGGTGAATTTGGTTATTAATTTTAGACTCATTTGGTGGAATATTTGGGTTTCTATGCACAGAATCATGTTATCTGCAAACAGTAGTATTTTGAGTCATTCCTTTAATATACACATCCCTTTCATTATTTTCTCTAACTTGATTCTGATTGCCCTGGCTAACATTTCAAGTACAATGTTTATCAGGAGTGTTAATAACGGGTATCTTTGGCTTGCTCCTAACTTTAGAAAGAAAGCTTTAAATCTTTATTTAATATGATGTTGTAGTAGACATGTCATAAAAGGCTTTTATCAAAACTGAAACTGAAATTCCAATAGATTCTGCTGTTCCTATTTCTGTGTCTTCTTGAAAGACATATTACAGTGATACATACATACCTATGTTTTTAGCAGCAAAATTTATAACAGCTAAATCTTGGAAGCAGGTATATATACATCAGATAGTTAGAGAAAATGTGGTATTTACACATATCAGAGTGCTACTCTTCCATAAAGGAAGATAAACCTGAGTCCTGTGTAGGAAAATGGATATACCTGGTGGACACAGTGTTAACGGAAACAAATCAGAAACACAAATTTAAATATTACATGGTTTCTCTCACATAAGAAACCTAAAATAAAAGTAAGAATAAATTAATGTGCCTACAAGCAGGCTCAGGGGTCTGGGGTTCAATCCCTGGGCCTGCCATGCCCCCTCCAAGGCACGCTGAGATGGCAATTGAGACTGGGTGTGGTGGCACATGCCTGTAATCCCAGCTCTTGGGAGGCTGTAAGCAGGAAGATCACTATAGGTCCAATCTAGTACTGAGACCTTGAACACCCTAGTGACCCTTCCCTAAAATAAATAAATAAATAAATAAATAAATAAATAAATGCAAGGTAATCCAGATAGTAGCATACAGAGAAAACTGAAATCAATAACTATGTCACCTCAGCTATAATAATAAAGTCAAAGCCAAATTTGATACTGACATACCCTAAGAGTAGTATACCACCTTAAAACATAGAAAAGAGATCTATAATCATAGATTAAATGCTAATCCAAGCCATATATTGATCCACAGTAAATATCTAGTAAATGAAATACAACTTTACCTCCCCTACTAGGACAATATTCAACAGTAATAGCATATAATTAACTCTTTAAAGATTATCATAAAGCTTAATGGTTATACTAGTAAAGATAGGGGCGAGGAAACAGCAAATAAGAAAAGTAAAACTTGAGCTATTATTCAATGAAAGAGGGAAAGAAAAGTGAGACAAGAAATCCTACTGAGTTGTTATGGTTTGTGTCTAGTTGTCTCCCCCCACCAAGCCTCATGTAAGTTATGGGGTAGACTCCTAGAGTTTGTGATTAACCATGATCTACTAGGACTATGGGTGTAAGTGCTGCTGGGATCATGGGTGTGAGTACTACACCCAGCCTGAGGCCGATAGCCTGAATGTGACCTAAGGGAGACACGTTTGCTCTCTGTAGCCATTGTTACTGCTACTCCTCCTTTTGCTTTCTGCTGTTTGCCACCACCGTGAAAGGTTGCTCTCTATCATATGCTGCTCTGCCTTGGAGCCAGCTGAGTATGGACTGAAAGCTATTGACTATGAGCTAAATAAACCTTTCCTTCCTTAATTTAGGGTGCTGGATATTTGTCCCAGCAACAAGAGAAGAGTAACTGAGACAGAAGTACAAGGAAATTACTAGTACAGTAAAACATTGGTTTGTGAGTAACTTGTTTCATGAATGTCCCAAGATAAGCAAACATTTGTAATAAATTTCAACTCAATAAACAAATGATGTTTTACAATATGAGCAGTATGTAACCCCAAACATTACATGATCACAAGTGAGTCTGTGGTTCTTCTCTCTTTTCTTGCTGTGGGATTGTGGGTGATCATTTCCCAACAAGAGGTTATAGAGGAGCTCTCATTTACAGAAGTGGAGAAAAAGGCAGAGGAATCCCTCAATTTAATTAACATTACTGAGATGTGTGAAATGTGGGAAGCAGTACAAAATTCTATAGAAAGCACCACCTGCGTAAGTCCATAGCAGTGCAAGTGATAAATCCTTTTAATAACAATACAAGGTCACATTTCCATGAAATTCTCACAGGAGCAAAACCAATTGTTGTTAGATACATTTCTTGTAAAAGCTACACACACACATACACACACACACACACAGAAAGATCCACTAAGCCAATAGACAGAAGTGATTCCATTAGGGATAGTGAAAGTTGCCCTGTACAGTAACCCTCTTCTTGTCTCCTTTACCCCAGCCATGAAGGTTTTCAAAAACAAGTCCAGGTTGATTTGATTATTTTTCTTTATATTTTGTATTGTATTACAGTAGTATAATAATTTTTATATAAATACTTTTTGGTTGTAAAATGAATCTTCTGAGTATCATTACTTCTCATGGGGCAATTTGCTTTGATATGCAAGTGCTTTGGATTACAAGTATGTTCCTGGAAGGAATTATATGCTCACAGACCAAGGTTTATTCTATAGTAACAAAAAAGAATGAACAATAAAAAAAAACAAGCAAAATAAAGGGAAAAAATATAAAAAGACATAAAAGGAAAGAAAAAAAAAAGAGAACTTAAACAACCAATGAAAAAATAAAGTGAAAAAAAATCAAGTCAATTAAAAATTCTGGAACTTTTAGGGCCAGCCAAATAGCTCAGCCAATTAAAGCACCCACAAGCAGGCACAGGAGCTAGGGGTTCGATCCCCAGGCCTGCCATGCCAGCCCCACCCCTGGAGAATGCTGAGACAGCAATTGAGACAGTATGGTGTTGCGTGCCTATAATCCCAGCTATTGGGAGGCTGTAAACAGGTGGATCACCATAAGTCCAATCTAGAAGCGAGACTCTGAACACCCTGTAGATCCTTCCCTAAAAATAAAGAAAAAAAAAAAAATTCTGTGCTTTTTAAATGAGTGGTTTCTTTCTAGAATCTGCCATCTTTGAATCCTGCAAGTCACAATTTTCTCAGTAAGCTTTACAGTCTGTGATTTTGTGAGGTACTTTTATTCTCCAGGAATTCCTCTTCTTGTATGCCCCAGACTATGGCAATTGTTCAAGCCAAGTTTGTCCTCCTCCATGTCGGCAGATGGAAAAAGCACTAAGCTCACTGGTCTCTGCTCAATGTAAGCTGTGGGGCAAGGGTTAAAGCATACTGTTGGACTTATTTCCAGTTTTAAATTCAACCTCTTCTGAAAACCATGCTCACCAAACCTGGTTTCTCATTACAGGTGGCAGGGCCTGGGTCATTCACAGCCTAAGCTTAAACTTCTTGAGGGGTATATGTCTAAGCTTTCTACAGCTTTATTACCTATATGCTATGGAAGATAACAATGGAAGCACTGAAACAGAATTGTTTTGTGGTTCAATCATAAACAACCCGTTCCCTCAATGGGGTCTTATAAATATTCTCAGGCAATATAGCAGGTGCTGCAGTGCATTTCTTCTTCAACTCTAGCCTGCATGAAGGAGTCACTCTTCAAGTAAAACCTCATGCTGTTGTGAAGTTTACAATAGTCACAGACCTTTCTTGGAGGTCATGGTGCTGGCCAGATCTATTATTTTTCCTAAAGCACCTGATTCTCCTGAGTTTACTTTCTCTCCTGGGGCACTAGACTTCACCCACAATCAGGTTGCTTGGTTGATGCCTCTGATGACCAATGATGAGGGAAAATAAACACAGAGTACCTTCTTAGGCAGAGTACCTTCTTACCCCATCATTATGGATTGGAGCCCCATGTAATGTGCCTGTGCTGGTGCTGGCCCTGCCCCCAGGGCGTGTTGAGATAGGGATTGAAACTGAGCATGGTGGTGCATGCCTATAATCCCAGTACTTGGGAGGCTGAAAACAAGAGAATCACTAGGAGCCCTATCTGTGTAGAGAGACCCTGTACTAAAATACATAAAACTACATAAATTAAATAAAATAAACACAAGAGTAGGCTTGGAGTTGGAGATAGGGATGCAGAACTCATGGGCACAGAGCTGGCCAAGGATAAACATCCCATCAAGGCAGTTTCCTCCATTGGCACAATGCAGAGGGGCAGCTTCCCTTTGTAACTATGGAGTTTAATGTTTGCCTCCTTGGGCTTCAGTCTTGCTTTAGTACCATTGTTTTCTTTCTTTTTTTTTTTTTCAATTTTTTTATTGTTTAAATTTAACAATGGTTATATTACATATTTTCATCATCAGATCAGTTTAGATTAATACATATAGGTATATAAGATTGATCAAACAATTAAACATTAACCTTTCTAAATCCACATTACTTTTTTTTTTCTTTTCCCCCTTCTTTTCTTTGAAAGATGACATATTGCATATTGTCCTCACAATCATTCTAT
>PVJA010020561.1:22684-36849 GCA_004027025.1 Myocastor coypus | reverse complement strand
TGGAACAGGAAGTTAGTCGCGGGAATGCAGAGGCGGGGCAGAGGGGCACAGGGGGCTTACCCGCGGCGTGCGCGTGAGCTTGGCTCCCATCGGTGCACTTTGGGTCTGGCTGGAATAGGAATTTAGTCGTGGGAATGCAGAGGCGGGGCAGAGGGGCGCAGGGGGCTTACCCGCGGCGGGCGCGCGGGCTTGGCTCCCATTGGTGCGGTTTGGGTGTCAATGTATGTATTTTTAATAAGCACGTTCCACATCACTACTGATTTTTGACTTGTTTCTGGAAATCCTGGTCTCTGATTGAGCACTGTTCTACTGTACTCTTTTACACTGTACAGTACACTGTGTACACTACAATGTATTATTGTACACTATTACACTGTACACTACACTAAGCACAGAGCAGCACAACTGTGACACTGCTTGACAGATATCTGTACTACTTTCTCAATTCGTTTGCATTTACAAATGTTCTTGATATCTGATATTTGATAACTTCAAATCTGAAAGTTTGTAAGTTAGATATTTGTAAGTGGGAGATTTACCATATTTTCTACCTATTATATACAATTATTATAAGAGTCAGTTAAATACATATTATATTAACTTCTAATTTGAAAAATTCTTAGGGTTATGCTTAAATTAACACTTTGTTCTTGAAAAGTTTAGTACTTTGATTTAAGACTAAAATTCACATCTGTTTATAAAATATACCACAAACTATATTCTGATGCAGGTTCTTTAGTCATGAATTCCAAATAAATCTCAGCATCACAGTTAGACAGGATAAAAAATACACAAATCATTGAGTTGAATATAATTGTACACAAATGCAGCTATGAATAGCTGGACAGACTACACTGAGGCCAGAACAAGTGAATATAAATCGTTATTATAAAAGACTTCAAAATTGAATTGAAAATTAATATTCTTCAGTGTACTCTGACTTATCCAGCATGCATCCACTTGATTAAAATGTTTTTTGTCTTCAAAGCTTAGTGTAATTTTGTTTCAGTAATGAATAACATTTGACATAAGTATAAAATTCCAAAACATTTTTCCTAAATAAGTGTTTTCAACGGAATTAATACATAATCTATCCATCTGTCAATCCATCTATCTATTCTTAAAACCTTGCTTAAAATGACATAAAGTAAACTGATTCTATTAATAAAAACTTCATTTAGAATCCTGAGTTTTGTATATACTTATAAACAAAACAGTACCTTCAAATTCAAGACATTTACAGTCTTCTGCTTGTTTATTTTCTTCAGTGCATTTTACTTATGCAGAATAATACGTAATACTTTATCGGAACAATATATGATGGATAAGGCTGGCGAGATGGTTCATTGGTCTAAAGTGCCTGCTTAGGCAACCTTAGGCAACCACAGGGACTGCTGTTTGATCCCCGGTCCCACACGCTGTGCCAGCGCCCACCCCTAGGACGGGCTGAGCCGGCCATAATATATAAAAATAAAATAAGAATTTTAAAAAACATGATGAGTGAAATAGACAATCATCTGTGAGGGCAAAAGGATTAAGAGACATGAAAAAGATCAATGTATTTTATATGCATATATGATATTTCAAATATTTTCCAATGATTTAGAAATCCATATATATATGTATAGATATAATAAACAAAAATATTTTATATTAAATAGTTTTTATCATAAAATCTGTTGCTCAGATTAATATAGTTTTGCAATATTTGACAAATAATTGAACATTAAAATTTGCTTTCTAAAAATCTTAATATTTCTCTTGACCTTTTTTTTGAGTTTCAAATTTTTTATTGTTTAAATTTAAGAATGGTTATATTACATATTTTCATTATCAGATCAGTTTACGTTAATACATATAGGTATATAAGATAGATCAAACAATTAAACATTAACCTTTCTAAATGAACATTACTTTTTTTTTCTTTTCCCCTTTCTTTTCTTTGAAAGTTGACATATTGCACATTGTCCTCACAATCATTGTACAGAGTACAGTGTGTGGGCATGACCCACCTCCCTATTGATGTTGCTTAGAAAAAAAAAGGGAAAAGAATATACTTCTCTTTGGACTAAGAGGAAGCAGATACATACACAGTCAAATTTTCTGCAATTGCAGTGGGCCACCAGTGAAGCTTGTAATGTTGGAGGGTATTGAATCTAAGCCTCCTAAAGCTCATCTCACCAATCTAGCTCTGCGTTCAATGCATTGTAATTAAGGATTTTTTTGTTTTCTTGCTGGGTGGTCAAGGGCAAGTCAAAGCAAGACCTGTATAACAAAACATTCATTTTTTTTGTATCTTCCAGGGTCAAATCCCCTCAGGATTAAGTTTGAGACCATAGACAGTACTTTGTAGAACTGTTGTTAGTGTCAGCCTTCGGGACAAGTCACAGCCATTGCTTTGCCATTTTGCTTTCTGTGAAAGCCTGAGAGAATGTTTTTCTCTGGGTGACTCTCCTTAGATGCACTGCAGTTCATTCATCCCTTTCCTCTGAGGTCCCATAATGTCCTTGACCAGGAAATTTGGGACATCTCTGAGTTATAGGATATTACAGCACAGGTTCTCTTATATCCTGGGTCTTTATTGACCTTGAAGGGTTATGTATTATTTTAAAATTTATTTTAAAGAGAGTATAATAATAATTGATAAGACATCAGAAATGGTAAACATTTAGAAGAACAAGATGAGAGATAATCAACCATGTTTTTTGTGTTACACGTTGACGTTTTTCATGTATTGGCTCAGATTATAGATATTAACAGAGTTATTGAAAATGAAAATTTTAAATATTGACTACTTCTCTCAGTTACTCTTCTCTCATTCCTGGGACGAAATACGCAACAGTCCAAATGAAGCAAGGAAAGTTTTGTTTAGCTTACATTTAATGGAAGCCTCCATCCAACTGGCTCCAAGGCAGAGGGGCACATGGCAGAGGGCAGCTATTCATGGGGAAGGCAAAAAAAAAAAAAAAACATGAGCAAATGGGAGAAGTAGCAGCAACAATGGTTACAGAGAGCATCTCAATCTCTCTTATGATGCATTCAGGCTACCAGGCCAGGTGTAGAACTCAAACACATAATTCCAGAACTGAATCCAGAGTTAACCACAAATTCTAGATGTCTAATCCATAACTGCATGAGGCTTTGGGTGGACATCAAGACACAAATGATGACACTGCTGTTTTGAAAACAGTGATGAAAAGTCATAATACAATGATCTCAGCTTTCATATATATATATATATATATATATATATACATATATATGCATATATATATATACATATATATGCATGATTTCTTCTTTCATCTTTGATATTTATCCTTATATTCAGTTTCTTTCCATTTTATTGTATTATATCTTTGAGGTTTTATTTATTCATTCATGTTCTTACATGAGAGAGGCAATATAGTGTTTACAGATGCTGGTCTGATTTATTTCACTTAGCCGTTCAGCAAATACTTGCACTCATTTATATACAAAGACCACAAGTTTGTATTTATAGCTGAGTAACACTGCACTGTATAAAATAATCACATTTTCTTTATCTATTCCTGAGGTAATGGGCATTTTTGTTGTTTCTAAGATTAGACTATGACAACTTGCATTGCCATAAATATGGGTGCACATATATAACTTTGGTATTATATATTCATTTCTCTTGGGAAAACACACAGAAGGAGAATAGCTGTGTTGAAAGGGACTTCCAATCCTAGTTTTGTGCAATTTCCTTATACATTTCAATGATAACTGTAACAGTCTACGTTCCCACAAACAGTGAAGAAGAGTTTCTTTTTTTCCATGCAATCTCTCCTGCAGTGGTTACTACTTCATTTCTTAATGATAGCCATTCTTTCAGGAGAGGGATGGTATCTCAAAGTTGATTCAATTTGCATTTCTCAAATAACCTGTGATGTGCAATATTTTTATGTATTTATTTGCCAATTGTGCTACTTCCTCTGACAAGTGTGTATTCATCACAGTTGCCTATTTTTGGATGGGGTCGTTGAATTTTGGGGTCTGGATTTTCTTTTTTATTTAATTTTAATGAGAAAAAATAGCAATGAGACAGATTCACAACAGGTTAGTAGGACAGTCTCAATAATTAATATATATTGTATATTGTTGTCTTTGTAGTAGTTGTCCAAAGTTCAAGATGAAGACATTATATCTTGTCTAAGCACTATAATTACAAATCTGTAATACACTGTATCAATAGAACCAAATCCAAAAACTACACAATAATCACGATGCAGAAAAGGCTTTTGACATATTCTAGTATTCACTCGTGTTCAAAGTCCTACAAAAAATTTGGAATAGATGGCCTTCACCTCAATCTGCTCAAAGTCATTTATGACAAACTATAAAAGAAAAAATATAACTTTGGTATCTCCCAAGCTCAGCTGAATACCCTTCAGATATTGTTAGGTTTCATCTGTAACCCATTAGATGCTGTGGAGGGTATTGATTAATTTCCATGTATTTCTGGGGATTTTGTGGTTTCTTTTGTAACTTTCACATTCATGGCAGTGTGGTGAGATAATATACTTGGAATAATTCCTGTTTTGTTGCATATACTTAAGCATGACCTATGGTGCAGTATGTGGTCTAGTTTCAAAAATGACACATTTATAGCTGAAAAGATATATATTCAGAAGTGACTAGGTAGAGTACTCTGTATATGTCCGCTTATTGTTTTTGCTCCAAGTGCTGGTTAATTCTGGTAATTATTTGCTAATATTTTGTCTGCTTGAATTATCTTTTTCAGGTAAGGGGATGTTAAGGTTTCCTGTTAAGATTGTGGAATTGGATTTCAAATTTTTCATGTCCATTAGGATTTGTCTTATATAGCTGTGTTCTCCCATGTTGGGTGTATACATAGTTACGAGTGTGACATATTCATTTTCAATTTTTCCCCTCACCTGTATGCAAAGGCTTTCCGTTATGGTTTATGTCTAGTTGTCCCCCCAAAGCTTCATGTAGTCATTGGGCAGTGATTTCTATAGATTGAGACTTGACTCATGACTCACTGGGATTATGTGTTTTAGTACTTTTAGGATTACCAGTCTGAGTAAGGCTGAGACTATCGGTGTGGTCTAGGGTGGATATCCTAAGATGGAGAGCCTGAATATAATATAAAGAGTAACAGAGAGACTCAAGCTGCTGCTGTTGCTCTGCTGCCATGTTTGGTTGGCTGCCTCTGTCACCATTTTTGCTGCTGTTCTGCCACCATGAACTGGATGCTCTCTGTCCTGTTCCACTCAGCCTTGGGCCGGTCGAGTAGAGACTGAAACCTCCACGAACTGTGTGCTAATAAACCTTTCCTTCTTTCATCTTGAGAGTCGTGTATTTGTCCCAGCAACGAGTAAAAAATAACTAAGACAGAATTTGGAGGGGCTGGGGAGATAGCTCCATGGCACAAGTGCCTGCCTGGCAAATGCAAGGTCATGAGTTTGAACCCCGGTCCCACAAACAAACAAAAAGAAAAAAAGAAAGAAAAAAAGACAGAATTTGTTGCCAAGAGAGAGGCCATTGCTGTGACTACACCTGACAATGTGGATTACAAGCTTTTAGGAATGCATTATGGGAAAAGATAGGAAAGGTTCAAAGATGTCAGCTAAAAACAAAGCATTAGAACGGCTTCATCTCATCTGTTCAGTTTGGGCAATTCTGCTCAGAGCTTAGACCAGAAGATTGACAGAAGGCCTTCCTGGAAATACCAGGCTGAGGAGGTTTCTGCTGTAAAAAAGGACAGCATTGGTCATTGGACTCCAGATGATTTGTGCTATGGGCTGGCTGAAAATCTTTTGGAATTGTGCTCGTGCCCAGAGACTTTGCCTAAGACTGAGATTAGGCATGGCAGACTGATTAATCTTTCAAGAGATATTTCAAAGCAGCCAACCACTGGGGCAGTGGCATGGCTGTTATTGGTTGCTTTTAGCCAGATTTACATTGAAAATCAACAGCAAAGAGCCAAGCAGGATGATTTAAAAATGTGACTTTGGCCAGAAAGGAAGCACCAGGAAAGTTGTGAACTGCAAAGATGAAGCTAAAAGATCTACATTGCTGGGAAGGAACCAAAGAATAAAAAAGATGGCTTGAAGGCATCACAAGAGGCAGCAGCTCTCCATGCTTTGCAGCCTCAGAATTTCAAGGGAGAGAGGCTTTGCCTTGACAAGAAAGCCACAGAGACCCGAGTACCAGAAGGACAGCAGCGGCCAAACCAGGTTCCAAAATGGAGCCCACATGGAGAGTATGCTTTTCAGAATCAGGGTCAGAATGCTTAGCGATCTCGGCCCTTGACCCCTTCAAACAGGAAAGAAGGGAGCCTGGCTACTGCTCCAGCTGACAGCAACCCTTGGCATTATCCACATAGGCGTATGCAGAATGTGGGAATTCTGTGGTTAAGAAGGCTCTCAACTTGATTTCAGAAGAAGGCTTGGGAGGTCAGGAAGTGTGCCCCTGAGAGGGAAGTGTGTAAAGCTGGGTATGAGAAGCCTGTTCAGTGGAAACCCCAGAAGTTTGGAAGAGCCAGGAATATGGATCTTGCTAAAAAGGAACAAAGCTGGCCTAAGAGAGAAGCCATGGTAATTACCACCATGAGTGCCGTAGGAGCAGAGTTGCATGATGCTCACAACTCAGTGTAGACTGCTTCAGATGCTCAAGTTGGAACTATGGGATTTAATGTTTATCCTTCCAGATTTTGTATTTTTTTTTTTTGAGACAGGGTCTCACTGTGCAGTTCAGGCTGGCTTTGAGCTCACCTTTGTAGCCCAGGCTGGTCTTGAACTCACAACGATCCTCCTGCCTCAGCCTCCCAAGTGCTGGGATTACAGGCATGAGCCACCACGCCCAGCTTTTTTTTTCTTTTTTTTTTTTTTATCCTTCCAGATTTTGGACATGTGTTGGTCCCAATGTTTTGTATTACCCTGTTTTTTTGCAACTTTTGGAATTGTAATTTTTATTTTATTCCTTTGAATATTTGATATGTTGAACTTTTCTATTGTACAGGGGCTCAGAGTTGAAAGTCTGCCTTGGATCTTGGAGGAAACTTGGGATTTAGACTTTTCAGAAATGCTGAAACTAAAAAAAAAGAAACAAATGTTGAAACTATTGGGATGTCTTTTGTACAAAGGGATATGTATGAGACTTTGGGGGTCCAGGGGCGGAATGTTATGGTTTATGTTTAGTTGTCTCCTGAAAGCTTCATGTAGTCATTGGGCAGGGACTTCTATAGATTGATACTTGACTCATGACTCACTGGGATTACTTGTTTTGGTACTGATGAGATTATCAGTCTGAGTAGGGCTGGGACTATGGGTGTGGTCTAAGGCAGATATGCTAAGGCAGTGAGCCTGACAGGAATATAAAGTGAGACAGAGAGACAGACTAGTGCTGTTGCTCTGCTGCCCTGTGTGGTTGGATACATCTGTCAACATTTTGCTGCTGTTCCGCTGCCATGAACTAGATGTTCTCTGTCCTGCTCCACTCAGCCTTGGAGCTGGCTGAATATGGAATGAAACCTCAGTAACTGTGAGCTAATAAACCTATCCTTTCTTCATTTTGAGTGTCAAGTATTTGTCCCAGCAACGAGTGAAAAGTAACTAAGACACTTTCTTTATTTCATTTGATCATTTTTTGTTTGAAGACTGCCTCCAAGCAGGATTGCTACTCCTGCTTTTTCTGAGGTGCTGAGGCATGTAGTATTATTTTTCATCCTTTGACTTTCAAGTTATACATTTCATTACAATTTGCTTCTTATATACAGCATGTTGCTGGATTTTGCTTCCTAATGCACTTAGCCAGACTCTTTTAATTGGTGAATTAAGTCCATTTACATTGATGAGTATAATTGAGATATGTTGATTTATGATTGATGTTATTTACTTGCTGTTCTTTACTCCTGTGTTTAATTGTTTGCCCTATTTCTTGGTTCTTTCTGTTCTCATTCAATGCATTCTGGTCATTTTGGTCCCTCTCTGAAATATATTTCAGTTGTCTGTCTAGGATTGGCTTTAACAGCATAAGATTCTTAGTTATTCCCTGACATTGAATTATTCACTTCTCTATCAAACTTAAAGGAGAGTTTTGCAGGGTATAGCAGTCTGGAGTGAAAATTATTTTCATAGAAAACTTGAAGAATTCTCCTCCATCCTCATCTTAACTTCATGGTTTGTGAAGAGAAATCTTCTGTTATTCTGAATGTTTTTTTTTTTCTTCTAATGTGATCTGTTTCTTTTCTCTAACAGCTTTTAGTATATTGTTCTTCTGCTGGATTTCTATGCTCTTGACAATTATACGTCTGGGTGTGTTTTTAGTCGAGTTGATGTTATTTGGAGTTCTGTATGCTTCAGTTACTGAATGTGAGATTGTCTTGTCATATTTGAGACATTTTCCGCTATTACTTCTGACCATATTCTTTTTATATCATTTACATTGACTCCTCTTCCTCACTGATGTGTATTAGTGTCATGTTCATTTTTGCATCATCTTGTAGATGTTTAATTATTTTTTTCCTGCATCCTAGGTTTTTCTTTTCTTTCCTTCTTCTTTTTTTTTTTTTTTTTTTGGCTTTTTAGACAGGCTCTCATTATGCACTTCAGGCTGGCCTTGAGCTTACTTTTTTTGTTTGTTTGTTTGCTTATTCACTCATTTTTATGGTCGGCTCAGCCCGCCCCGGGGATTGAACCGCAGTCCTTGAAGCTGCCCAAGCTTTCCCAAGCAGGTGCTTTAGACCACTGAGCCATCCCGCCGGGCCTTGAGCTTACTTTTGTGTCCCAGTCTGATGTCAAATTCACACTAATCCTCTGCCTCAGCCTCCGCAGTGCTGTTATTACAGGCATATGTCACCATGCCAGGCTATCCTAGTTGTTTTTAAAAGATCATGTCTTACCTTTTCATTCATGGCACGGTATCTTCAGATCTGAAACTCTATCTTCACTTACATTCATACTGTTTCTCCAGCTTGTCATTGGGATATTTCCTGTATATCTCTTTGAAACTGCTTTATGCAATCTACTTCTTTCCTATAATGTGTATTCAAGGATTGAATCATTTTTCTCTTCTCCTCTAATTTTTTTATTAGCATCCTCTTTAGTAACAGTTATCAATCATTTCATTATATTCATCATTTCATTTTTTACTTCAGAAATTATTTCTGATCTGATTTCCTCTATACTTTTCTGTAGTTGTTTCTTTACATCACACACTATTAATTCAGTTTTCAGTGGTGTGATTCCAATTTTCTTCTATGTTAGTGTCTCCTGTATTTGATCCATGTGGTCTCATGGCCTGATATTGAATTTTGCTCTTTTTCTTTGTCATTGTTTATAGCACTGTCCTCTGACCATTTACATAGAGATTTGTGTAATTATACCTTTAGCATAATTCTTACACAAAATAGATTATATAATTACTGCAGTTAACATTTTATATTCAAAGAACTACAGTCAGGAACACTAATAGCTTTTGTAATGAAGGAGCTTATATTTTACACAATAAGAACAATCGTTATATCTATGTAGCTAAGCAGATATTAAATTGGGAGTTTGTATTTAATTTATTTCACTTAAGTTCTGTTTGATTAACTCCTTTACCTGGGACAGATGGGGTGAGAGGATGAGGAAATCAGTCTGTTGGGCTGCGTGAAGAAGGAAGTCTCTCCCGCATGGCGTGAAGGTGCAGGGGTGAATGGGGCAGAGGATAACGAGGTCGGCCTGTCATGCCACGTGGAGCAGGAAATTACTCCATTGTGGTGCTGAGGTGCCAAGGAAGGGAGGGAGGATGATCAGCAGGTCAGTCTGTGGGCTGCTTGGAGTAGGAAGTCAATCTGGTGTGGCATGGAGGTTCTGGGGCAGGTGGGGCTAAGAATTAGTAGGTTGGTCATGGGTTTGTATTTTTAGACAGCACAAGAAAACATTATGTCTGTTTAGCTAAGCATATATTAAATTGAGAGATTATATTTACTTTGGTTCCTCTCATTTCTGTCTGATCAAACCCCCTTGATGTACCTGTAGCCTTTCAGGCCAACTAGTTCACCTGGTTCCTTACTGCCCACTTTGCATGTCAAGTGAATAAGAGAGAACACATTCTCATAGATCTAAATCTCGCAAAATGTCTCAACTTAATGGGCCCAGATCTACCAAGTTTGAAGTTATCTAGACTTGTCTAGTCTGGATCTGGCTGCTTTGCTCTGCTTTTTTCCTTTTGCACCCCATGTGACAGAACCCCACAACCAAGCTAGGTCTGGGCTGGGTTTGGACTGTCCAGATGGACAGAACAGAAGTTCTGGAAGGGAACTCACTGGGCATGTGTTATGGTTTGTGAATAGGTATCACCCCAAACCCTCATGCAATCATGGGGTAGCTTCTCCAATTTGTGATTTTTTATGGGAATGGTGGTGCACCTCCCCTGTGGCAGGTGGTTTGCATTTCAATGTAAGGGAGGAAAAGAAGTTAGCTGCTGGAGGTGCTGCTATCTGTCCCTGCTCTCTTGCTCTTAGCTGCCACCATGAAAGGTTATCCTGTGCCATGTGCCTGTCTAGTTTGGAGACAGCTGAATGTAGACTGAAACCTCTAGTAACTGTGAGCTAAATAAACCTTTCTTTCCCTAATTTTGAGTGTCAGTTGTTTCCTCCAGCAACAAGAGAAGAGTAATTAAGACCGAATTTGATACCTCAGGAATGGGGTCCTTGCTGTGACTAACCTGGATTATAAGTTTTGGGAATGGCTTATGGGAAGAGGTAGGAAAAGTTTGGTTTACAACTCGACCTGTGAAGAGCTAGAAAAATCTTTGGCTGTTCTGTAGGGGAAAGTCTGGTCAGAGCTCAGACTAGAAAACTGACAGAAGGCCTGCCTGTAAAGAACAGGCTGGCAATCTTTCTGCTGGGAAGTACTGCATTTGTTATTGTACTCCAGATGACTTATGCTGTTGTTTGACTGAAAATCTCTCTGAATTTTGCTCATGCTGAGACTTTACTAAGACTGAGATTAAGCATGGCAGACTGATTGATCTTTCAAAAGATGTTTCAAAGCAGCCAAATATTGGGGCAGTAACATGGCTGCTATTGGGGGTTTTTAGTCAGGTTTAGTTTCCAAATCAAGGGCAAAGAGCCTAGCAGGATGGCTCAAAATGTTGTGAGTTTGGCCAGAAAGAAAATGCCAATAAAGCTGTGGACTACAAAGATAGAAATGAAAGGATCTCTACTTCTGAGAAAGAATCAAATAATGGAAAAGATGCCCTGTGGGCATCACAGTAGGTGGCAGGTCTCCATCGTTTGCACCTTTGGAATTGCAAAGGTCAGGCACTTCGCCTTGAGGAGAAACCCGCTGACCCCTTCGTTCCCAAATGGCATTGGCAACAGCACTGGTTTCCAGAATGGCACCAACATGGAGAATTTATTCGTAGGAATCATGGTCAGGGTGCTCAGAGATCCATGCACTCAACCCCTAGAGACAAGAAAGAAGGAAGCCTGGCTACTGCTCCTGCTTGCAGCAGACCTTCTATCATTTATGTGACAGTAGTTTTAGGCACATTGAGAATGCAAGAGTTCTAAGGTTAAGAAGGCTTCCACCTCAATCTCACAAGGCCTGGGAGGCAGGCAGTGTGCTTCTGAGAGGGCAATGTGTAAAGCTCTGAGTGAGAAGCCCATTCAGTGGAAACCGAGAAGTTTGAAAAAGCTAGAAACGTGGACTGAGCAAAGAGGGAGCAAAAGCCAGCCTGAGAGAGAAGCCATGAGAGTTATAACTACCAAGAGTGCTGTAGGAGTGGAGTCACAAGGACCTTACAATTTGCCACAGATTGCTTTAGATGTTCCAAAAAGACATATAGGATTTAATATTTGTCCTTCTGGATTTTGAACTTGTGTTTGTCCTAATACTTGGCATCCTGCTGGGTGTACCTTTTGGAATGATAATGTTTGTTTTTTGCTTTTAAATTTTAAGTGTGTTTAAATTTTGATTTGTATAGAGGCTCACAGAGACTTGGGACTTGGATTTTTCAGCAATGCTGAAACGGTCGGGACTGGTAACTGTCAGAGAGGGACTAGAATGTCTTTTGCTTAAAGGGATGTGCATGAGTCTTCAGGGGTCCAGGGGTGAAATATTATGGTTTGTGTATAAGTGCCCCCCCCCAAAGCCTCATGCAGTCATGGGGCAGTTTCAGGAATTTGCGATTATGATGGGAATGCATGATGCACCTCCCCTGGGGCAGGTGATTTACATTTCCCTGTAAGTAGGAAAGAGAAGTCAGCTGCTTAAGCTGCTACTATCTCTCCCTATTTTCTTGCTCTTAGCTGGCACAATGAAAAGTTGCCTTCTGCCATGTGCCGGTCGGCTTTGTTACCAGCTGAATATTGACTGAAACTTCTGGTAACTGTGAGATAATACACCTTTCCTTCCCTAATTTTGAGTGTCAGGTGTTTGTCTCAATAACAAGAGAGGAGTAACTAAGACAGCGCGAAACAAATTTCTCACTCACATGCCACCGCTGGGTCTGGTTGGGCTCTGGATAGGAGGGCTCAATCACAGAACACTGTTCTTAAGTGCCACTATCAGGCCTTGCCTGATCTAGACGGGACGGCCAGTCACAGAGAAAAGCTGTCATGCACCAAGGCCCAGACTTATTTTTTTAATTTATATATTTTTTCGAGGGGTATGGTCTACAGGGTGTTCAGGGTCTCACTGCTATATTGGACCCATAATAATTTACCTATTTACAGCTTCCAAAGTGCTGAGATTACAGGCATGCACCACTACACCCAGTGGTGGGGCTGATTTTTTTTGTTTTAGTTCTTTATATATATTAGACAGAAGTCCTTTGTCTGAGTGATTGCTGGTTAAGATACTTTTTCCCAATCTATAAGCTCCATTTTTCATTCCATTAGTGATTTCTTTTGAAAAGTAGAATCTTCTCAATAAGATGAGATCCAGTTTTTGCCTTGTTGAAGTATTTCCCAGGTAGATTTCTTCTTCTTCTTCTTCTTCTTCTTCTTCTTCTTCTTCTTCTTCTTCTTCTTCTTCTTCTTCTTCTTCTTCTTCTTCTTCTTCTTCTTCTTCTTCTTCTTCTTCTTCTTCTTTTTCTTCTTCTTCAACACTCTGCCTACCACTATGTCTTCAAATTTCCACCTACAATTTTTTTCAGTAGATTTACTGATCACATTTTAGTGTTGAGATCCCTAGTGCATTTTGACTTTAACACAGTGTATGGCAATAGAACCAGGTCTAATCTTAGTTTTTGGTGGTAAAAATGTCATTATTTTCTGGACCATTTGATAGTCTATCCTTCTTCCAATGAATATGTTTGGTATTTGTCAAGGATAAGGTGGTTGAGTCAATATTGATCTTATAATCAGATCAGATCCATTGATCCTCAGGTCTATTTTTGCCATTATCATGCCTATTTTATCAGAGTTGCTTTGTAGTATAATCTTAAATAAGGGATTGTAATAACTCTTGTGTTGTCTTTTTTTTTGTCCAAGATTTTCTTTGCTATTCTAGGGCTATTATAGTTTCACAAAAATTTCAGGAACAGTTTCTCTAGATCTATGAGGTGCATTAATCATATTTTGATAGGGATTATTTAAATATGTATCAAAATTCTGGATGTATGACATTTTCAAAATGTTGGTTTTTGCTATCTAGGACAAGGGAATAACTTTCACTTTCTAAAATCATTTTGCATCTCTTCTCAGAGAACTATAACTTTTATTGTATATATCTTTAAATTCCTTTGTTAGATGGATTTCTAAATATTTCATTTTTTGGATGCTACTGTGAAGAGTACCATTTCTCTCTCAGTGAGCTTTTAACTGCACAGAGGAATTCTACTGATATTTGTCATTAAGATTGCATTCTGCTCTGTTACTGAATTTGTTTATTAAATCTCAGAGTTCCTTAGTGGACTTTTTGGGTCTTCGTTATAGTGTATCATATTGTCTGCAAATAATGATTGTCTAACCTCTTCCTTACCTATTGTTACTGCTTTTATTTTTCTCTTTTTTTCTAATGGCTTTGGCTAATGTTTCTGGAACTATATTGAATAGGAGTGGCTATAGTTACCATCCTTGTATCATACCTGATTTTGGAAACAAGTTTTCACTTTTTCTCTATTTAGAATTATATTGGCTGGTTTTTTTTTTTTTTTTTTTTTTTTTTTTTTTTTTTTTTTTT
>PVJA010020561.1:0-22584 GCA_004027025.1 Myocastor coypus | reverse complement strand
GCCATTTATTGATCTTTATATGTTGAAACCATCTTTGTATCCCCTGGATTAATCCAACCTGGCCTTGGTGTACAATCTTCCTAGTTTTTTGCCAGCGTCTATTTGCTAGTGTTTTATTTATGATGTTTACATTTATGTTCATGAAGGAGTTTGAACTTTTTTTTTCTTTCTTTTTTCTTCTTAGCAATATCAATAGGGAGGTGGGTCATGCCCACACAGTGTGCTCTGTAGCACTATGGTGAGGACAATATGCAATGTGTCAACTTTTAATAAAAGAAAGGGGAAAAAGAAAAAAAAAGTAATGTTTATTGAAAGTGTTAATGTTTAATTGTTTGATCAATCTTATATACCTATATCTATTAATCTAAACTGATCTGATGATGAAAATATGTAATATAACCATTGTTAAATTTAAACAATAAAGATATTAAGTCATGAAAAAAAGATATTGAGGACCAGTTAGGGGATAGAGCAAACATTAAACCACAGTATCCCATAGCAGGAAATGGTGAACAGTCTCTGGAAAATATAAAACTTGTGCCCATCCTGTGCCATTCTTTTAATTTTCCTAAACATGGGGTAATTGGTTACTATGGAAATATATATCAACTGAAAGCCAAGTTCAGGCAGGTACCTACAATGCTGGATGTCCTGGCCAAAAGTCAGATCACTGGTTATTCGCACAGTCACAATAAAGACTTCCTTGTTTCTTCACACATGGTCTCTTTTCTTGGGGCTTATGTTCATTTCCTGTGATCTGCTGCTACAATATGTGCAAGTATGATATTGTTTCCCTGGTATAATAACTTAAAATAGTTAATAAAACTTGAAAGGTACAATATATGTATCCTAAAAACAAACCTGCTCAAATGGACAAAAATTAGAATGAGAAAAAAGAGAATGGAAAGATAAAAAGGGCATCTATGATAGATAGGTGATTTTACTACTAATTTGTACAGGTTTTTTGAAGGGATCAGTTAAAACTTAAAATCTTTTGGCCAGTTGTACATGCTTATATTTGGTAATCTCAGCAACTACATAGAAGACAGCAGTACATAATCCCACAACCATTGTTTAATACCTATCATCTTGTAGATTGCTTCAAAATTTTGTATCATTTCTAATGTGTTGTCTACTATTTTATGATGTTTAAAATAAAACATAAAAAATAACTGAATGTATCATTTTCTTCATGGGGAATCTCTTCCTTGTCCTCTGAATACGATCCTTAATAGGCCTTGTATTTTCTGCTCACATATTAACAATATTTTCTGTTTATTTTCACGCTTCACTCTCTTCTCCCTCTGATCAAATTTCTTCACTTAATTCTTAATTCATATATATATATATATATATATATATATATATATATATATCTTATTGTCTTTGTTTTACTGATATTTAATACAAATGCAGGGCAGGCGAGATGGATCAGTGGTGTAAAACACCTGCTTAGGAAAGCTTAGGCAACTGCAGGGATCGAGGATTGATCCCTAGCACCACATGCTGTACAATCCTCATCTCTAGGGCGGGCTGAGCTGACCATAATAGTAACAAAAGAAATGCATATATGTCTCCTTATGCTTTTAGTTATCTTATAGATTCTTGAATGTATTATATGATATTCCACTTACAAATTATTTCGTGTTTTACCAAAGAGCAATGTTGAGAGTAGGCTCTTAATATTTTTTTATAATTGTTGAATTACATGAAAAACCATTAATGAAATATTGCACATGTCAGTAGATTATGTTTTTATCCTGTGGAAACATATGCACCTGCATATGTTTAGAGGACACTTAACACAATATGAAAAAAGCCTAAAACTGTTTCCAGTCAGTCTAGTTTCCTGGAAGGAAAAAACATCGTTATTACTTTCAGGTATTTAGTCATGATATTCTGTACTGAAAACCAGAGCCCAGGAATTCATTTTCCAAATATGCTGCTAGTTATTTAAGGGGAAATTTTTTTAAATGCCATCTTTTATACTAAGCTTTTGCAAAAAAGTTCCATTTTCATCTAATACTTACTATGGCTTTGCCTAAGGTCTATAGGTTGTTTTATCTTTGTCTCAATACTCTCACATGTGTTAAATTGAACTCCTCAGCAGGGAAGTGGTATCAGATTTCATAGTGATTCCCATCACCCTTGTTTTTTATATTGCTAAGCCTTTGGCAACTAAGACATATAGAGATGGCAATTGTAATTCATTCCTTTTGTGCTCTAGGGTCAAACTCATCGTGTGAACTTTAGAAAAGAATAAGAATATTATGGTTAATTAAACTGTGGAAAAAATTTCCTGAGAACAGAATATATATTTTATCTTGCAAGCATGGTTTCAAGCTCTGCCTGTAGAATGCAGTTCTGATGAAAATAATATATATTTTATCTTGTCAGCACTTTATCTGCTAAACATTGTTTTGATAATTTTGGAATTATACTGAATTTCTCCCTTAATGTTACTGGATCTATCTACTTCAGATTCACTTGCTCTTGGTACACCATAATGATATTGCTGTACATTTTGCCTCATGTTTATTTTTCTCTCGTATTTCAATCTGTAAGGAATATTTCTAAACTAGTCATCTGTTTAAGAAACCTGGATTCATATTTTCAGAGGTTAGTAGAACACATAGCATTTGTATAAATGACACTGAATGGGTTTTCATTATTCCAATAATTATCCTGAATATAATAAAAGTTTCAAATGTTTCAAACCTGCTTTTTTCACCATGTTTAAGAGAATTATTTTCCTACTACAGCTTGGATTTCATTTCTCAGATGGACATAACAGGCAACATATATATGGACTGCTGTACTACTAAAGCCATTGTATTTCCTTTATTTTAATTGTCTTATATGAATAGGAAAAATATTCTTTCACATGTTAGTGAAATAATTACTAGCCTTCTAAATGTGAAAGAAATAATAGCTTAGATAAATCATAAGCAGTATTGCTCATTATATTTCAAGTATATTTTTATCCTAGCCCAAATTCAAAAACAACCAAAATTCCTGTCAACTAAGGAATGAATGCAAATGATGTACAATTTTTATACAATAAAATATTGCTCATCTATAAAGACCTGATGCTTTTATAGATAAATGATATAGAAGCCATAATTCTAAGAGAAGTAAGTCAGACCCACATGTATAAACATTATATTTTCTCCCTAGTGTAAGAACCTGAAAGAATAAACAAAATCTGACAGTTACAATAGATGCTGTGAAAAGGAAAGAAATTTTTCAAAGGAAAGGAGGACCTTAGATGAGAGAAAAAAGAAAGAAGGAAGGACTATATATATTTACATATAAAGGATAACTTGGATAATTATACAGATGATTTCTACTGGTCTATTCAAAAGGAGAGCTAAAGCTTAGTTTTTTCTTTTTTTTTTCATTCTGTTTGATCAGTTGTTTTTATTATTTTGGTATACTTATGTACAGCATTCTGAACAACTAATGTGAAGACAACAAAAGGCAACATAAAAACCATTTTTGAATTCCTATCAAAAACATATTTACAAAATAAAGGTAACTCCGTTAACACATATGTGAGGTTTAAAATAAATCATTAATGCTTTATGAATTTTGCAACATTGTTCTCTTATTTATTTATTTGCAGGACTGGAGATTGAACTCAGGCCCTTGTGCTTGCCAGGTAAGTGCTAATTCTTTTGAGCTATTTCCGGTGCCTTACAACACTGTTCTCTATAGTGTGGAAACTGGTATAAGATATGGTTGTTGTAAATTATTTTTCTAACATTAATTGCTAGAAAATTTATATGCAAAGTATATTTCTTGATATTTCCCCATACAAAATCTTAAGAAGGACCATATCATATTTAAAATATAATTATAAACAAAATTTCACCTTCTAAGGCCCACAGTTTTCTGACATTATTTCTAAATAAACTTACGACAGATTTATCTCCAAAGAAAGCTATTTTAAGAAAAGTTCTTCATGCTTTCTCTCATAACTGATAACTACCCATTTCACTGTGAAGATATGCTAAATATCTTTTATGCACAATAATATTTAAAATGTGTTGATAGTTAGCTAAAATGTTATTCTTTCTTCACAATCTCCTGGGATTATTTTAATCTAAATTATACTTTTTGGGGTGTTGGTAAGATAGCTCAGTGGTAGGGGTCAGGGAGATAGATCCGTGGTACAGTGCCTGTCTGGCAAGTGCAAGGTCATGAGTTTGAACCCTGGTCCCGCAAATAAATAAATAAATAAAAAGATAGATCAGTGGTCTAAAGCACCTAATTAGGCAAGCAGGCAAGTTTAGGCAGTCACAGGGACTGTGGTTTTATCCTGGGCACTACATGATATTCCAGCCCCATCCCGAGGGTGGGCTGAGCCAGCTATATATATATATATATATATATATATATATATATATATATATCTTTTGTTGAGCTATTTTTACACATAGCTTCATAATTACATCTCAAATGTGATTAAAATTGAACATTTACTATTCTAATTTTTCCATTTGTATGTATAATCTCTATAAATGAAATATAGCATGCTTAGAGAAAAATGATAAATTTTTTGATAGCCAGCATAAATTTCTTGGCATGTAGTTAAGCTTGAAAGAAGTTTGGCTTATTGTATGACTATGTACAAAATGAGACTGGATGTGATGGAGCATACCTGTAATATGAGCACTTGGGAAGCAGAAAACAGGAGGATCACTATGAGTCCAACTTGTGTATTGAGACCCTGTGCACCTTGTAGACCCTGTCCTAAAATCATAAAAAAGAAAAAACAAGTCTGTAGTCCTACCAATATAATGAGAATAAATATTCTATTTACTTCATAAAGTTGATAGATAAGCCTTTGCAATTATGCTACATTGTATGGTAGCTTAGTGCCTTGTTTCTTTTTAAGGTAGAACATGCCCAACTGAATATTCTACAAATTAATTTTGTATAGTAACAATATAACATGTATTATTAGATTAATGGATAACTGTTCAGTGTTAACAGTATTAGCAAACAATTATCCTTGAAATCATTGACTAAAGTATACTTACTAGAATATTACTTGGTCTTTTACATATGACTATAATTTTAACATTTTAAAAATAAAACAGTATTTATGTATTTACTATGTGCTAAAGTCATTTTGCAATTGCTCTGAATTTTATGAGGTATTATATTACACCATACAATTGAGATTTCTGAATTTATGGATTAAATTTTAGGTTTGCTATAAGTAAAATAGTACTATCCTATGAACAGCATCTACCTAAGATTTTCTGCTTCTGTCCTATAACCTTTAGTCAGGAAGTTCGTAATGCACTGGTAACAGAAGAAAAATTTTCTCGTAAAATATTTGTATTTTATTTTTGCACATTGCAGAACATGATTCCAGGGTAAATTTTGTCAGATACAAAAGTTACATATTTTTTGTAACAGGTCTTGTTTTATCTTGGTCTTAACCATCCAGCAGAAAGGACTAAGCTCGAAGTATAAAAAGGAAAGCCATATTAGTATGCTGAGTTGTAAAAGGCTTGGGTCAAAACCACTGATAATGTCACGTGAGCTGATAAGCATGCAGACCTGTTTTATGTTACTGCGCTAAGTAGACCCCAAATTCAGTGGTGTAAGCCAAAAAGTCTCTGCCAGTGTGATAAAGGACCTGTGCTAGCAGGCTGAGGGATCTGCACTGGAGCCAGGACGCAACACTCAAAGAATCCAAAGTTCTCCTGAAAGGTAACAAAGCCGTGTTCCCTTCTAATGTAGTATCAGGCTCCTCCAACAATGACCAATCAAATCTATATTAGAAAAGTCATCCTGACATCCCCCAACATGAAAATCAACACCTTACAGCTTCAGAACTTCTTACTCTCCAATTCTGCCTTTTGGGCTGTTGGCAAAATTCCTCAGGTAGGCCTCCCTAACCCAGCACTGCATTGCTTCCATTCATTGGGATGTTAAAAATTAGCCACCAGTTGTCAGTACACAAGAGAAGAGAATCAGGTCAAAATTTGAACTCAGGTATGACTAAATTGAAAATTTGAAAAATAGTTATCCAGTTTACTCATTCTATCTTAAAAGCTATCTTTAGGACATAAAGAAAAATAACTCACATCCCTGTCACATATCTGAAGTCCTAGTCTTCATTACATTACTTGAAACACTTTACTTAGAATTTGATTTAAATATGCAATCTCATTTAACACATTGCAAGATATATAGATGAAACACATCTACATATCAATATGGCAGTGAATACTTAAAATTATAATATGATAAATAGTTTGATATAGAAATTCTACTAAAATCTACTTCACTTAAATTAAAAAAAATTATGTGTGAGCGAAATATGTTAATTAGTCTCATATATATCCTCATAGTGAGACCCTGCAGACCCTGTAGATCTTGTACTGAATACATAAGAAGGAAAACAGTCCTTATTCTTCTCCTTCATTCCTTCATTATCATGTGTCATTGTTTAAGAAGACTTTCAAAGAAATAACAGATGATAGATAACAAAAAATCTTATATAAGCACAAACAACTTTATAAATTTCAAAGCAATTGTGAAATTCTATGGTGAATAACAGAAGGTATAGTGCAACATATAATAGAAAATGGTAAATGCAATGACAAAGAAAAATAATTTTAAATCTGAGTACTCAAGAACTTTCATCAGACAAAAAATATATAACCCAAGAAATGTCTTGAGAAGAAAGTAATTATTGGTGTTTATAATTTCTAGCTTCGTGTAAAACTAAAATTCTTTTTCTTTCTTTTTTTACTTGTTTCAGAACTTTTGTTTGTTTATTTATTTTTATGGCCGGCTCAGCCTGCTCTGAGGGTAGGGCTGGCGCAGCATGTGGTGCTGGAGATCGAACCGCGGTCTCTGCAGCTGCCTAAGCTTTCCTAAGCAGGTGCTTTAGATCACTGAGCCATCCTGCCAGGCGCTTTCTTTCTTTTTTTCAATTTTTTATTTATTTTTCTTGTTTCAGAACTTTTGTTTTATTTATTTATTTATTTATTTATTTTTATGGCAGGCTCAGCCTGCCCTGGAAGCAGGGCTGGCGCAGCATGTGGTGCTGCAGATCAAACCGCGGTCCCTGCAGCCGCCTAAGCTTTCCTAAGCAGGCGCTTTAGACCACTGAGCCATCCTGCCGGGCCTCTAAAGTTCTTTTTCTTAAATTTTTAAATTATTTTATTTGCTGTAATACAGTTTCCAGGCATTTTGGTGAGTGGATACATATGAATATTGCAGCGTATTTTCTTTTAAATTCTTTTCCTTTTCCCTCGTCCTCTCCCTCCTCCTCTAATCCTCCATCGTAATTTCCATTCTTGTTGATATTACACATTTGAGATCACTTTATAGAATACAGCCTTTATATTTATTAAGATTATTTATTTCTGTACATGGTATGTATTTATTATGCAATTTTCCCCTTACACTTCTCAATCCTCATACTTTTTTCTTTAGTCCACTTCCTTATTGTAGGAGATCCCTTTCTTTGCCTTGTCACGTATTATGCTTTTTGTATTTTGCCTCATGCAAGTAAGAAGTGTACTATTGCATTTAAGCTGTGAGTCTGGTTTATTTTACGCAGCATTAAGCTTCCCCCAACTCTAATTGGAGTCCCAGAGCAGACGATAATGTCACATAGAGACCTGTTTCACGGATCTGCACTGAGAAGACTCAAAGGCCAATGGTGGAGGCTAGAAAGTCTATGCCAGGAGGATCTGTGCTAGCAAGATTAGGTATCTAAACTGGAGCCAGGAAGCAATACTTGAAATATAGACAAGAACACTCTGAGAAGCACCACAGCCATTCCCAGCAACAATGAGATTGTGACCTGCTCTGATGAGGAAAAGCTGAATTCCCATCAGGAAAGCCAATGCAACGAGCTTCACCAGATAACTGAGCTGTGTACCTTCTTCTTCTCCACAGCAAGGAGGTGATGTGCAAATTAAGGGCCAGAGCTCCATCGGATGAACTGCAGCCATCCTCTGTGAGAATGAAGGCCTGAGCTTCTCCTACAGGAGAACAATCAAGCTATCCAGGAAAGCCAACATCTGAACAGCCCAAAGGAACCAGCAGCTTCACAACTCCAGCAGCATGTGCAAACAGCTTTCCTAACAGACTTTTCCAACAGATTCTTTTATTCAGCCTTTTATGCTGCTGACAATAATCTTCCGGTGGGACTTCCACACCGGCACTGTTGACAATCCACTATAGAAAGATAGATAGACAGACAGACAGATAGACAGACAGATGATAGGTAATGCATTTAGCACTTTATTCATGGAGTACCAATATTTCACTGAGTTGTACAGTCATGGTTATAAACTTCTAGAAATTTTTAATTTCTAGTTTTGCTAATCTCTATTGTGATCCATGGGTTCTTTCAGAATATAATGTTGATTTTCCAGGAGATCTTGAAATTTCTGAAACGTCTTTTGTTTTCATTGTCCAGTGGTCTGATATTATGTCCAGGGCAATTTCAATTCTTCAAAATTTATCAAGTAGGCTTTTTACAGTAGTGTGTGATCTATTTTATAAGAAAATATCATGCAAGCCTGGCCAATTTCTCAGAGGATTAAAGTGCCTATTTAGGCTGACACAGTGGCTGGGGTTCAATCTCTGGGTCTGACATACCGGCCAAACCCCTGGGGCGTGCTGAGAGGGCAATTGAGATTGGGCATGGTGGTGTGCACTTGTAATCTCAGAACTTGGAAGGCTGGAAAAGGGAAGATCACTTTGAGTCTGAGCTATGTAATGAGACACAGTAGCCCCTGTAGACCGTGTGCTAAATACAGAAAAATAAAAAGAAAATACCATGTGACAGTTAAAAAGAAGATATACCCTGTTTTGGAGGGGTGGAATATCTGTAAATATACATTGAGTCCATATGTTCAAGGATACTGTTTTACCCTATTTTTTATTAGATTATTGTTTGCTTAATGAAGTTCTTTGAAAAAGTGAACTGTTAACCTCACATACTATGATTGCTTTAGTATTTATATGACCTTTAAATTTCAGCAGGTCTTATTTTATAAAGATGGAAATTCCAGTATTTGATGCATGTGTATTTTCCAATGTCAATTCTTCTTATTGGATGGCTACATTAATAAGTATGTAGATACTTTTTGTCCATTCTAATCAGTTTTAGTCTGAAGTTTGTCATGTCTGATACTAGAAGTGCTGTCAATGGTTGTTTTCAGTCTCTTAGATTAAATGAATTTCATGACTGCAATAGATTTTTGGATTTTGGTTTTGATCAAATCTGACTATATGGTTTCATTGTAGTACTGTGATCTTAAACTTTGAGAAGTAGTACTAAGATCTATTGATTAATTACTATTATTGGCCACATGCAGTGGCACACACCTGTAATCCCAGTACTTGGGAGGCTGAGGCAGAAGGATCAGTGTGAGGTCAAGACCAGCTTGGGCTACAGATGTGAGCTCAAGGCCAGCCTGAACTGCATAGTGACACAATGTCTCAAAAAGACCAAAAAATTTACTATCATTGCCTACTATATCTATCGGTGATTTGTTTTTCTTTCTGAAATTTAATTTGTTTTGCTGCTTATCTAACCATCTTATTATATTCTGTATTTTCTTTGTTTTCAGCAGTGTCAGATTATAGATTATTTCTTTTTTTTTTTTTTTTTTTTTTTGAGACAGGGTCTCGCTATGTAGTTCAGGCTAGCCTTGAGCTCACTTTTGTAGCCCAGGCTGCTCTCGAAGTGTCAGATTATTTCTGTGAAGAATCTTCCTACGTTATTTTCTGAAGTGTTGCTTTAGCATTCATGTATCTTTTGAACTAGTTGTTTTTTTCTCCATGGAAATACTTGATTTCTCTATCCATTTTGAAAGATAACTTTGCTGCATATGTTAATCTGGATTGGATTAACATATATACTCATGTTTTTTTTCCACATACATACTCTATTTATTTATTTATTTATTTATTTATTATTTATTTGTGTGTCTATTTTATTATGGCCGGCTCACCCTGCCCTGGGGGCGGGGCTGGCACAGCACGTGGTGCCAGGGATCAAACCGCGGTCCCTGCCGCTGCCTAAGCTTTCCTAAGCAGGCACTTTAAACCACTGAGCCATCCCGCCAGCCCCCACATATATACTCTTATGGCTTGAAATTTTTTACTCCGAGCCAGGCGTGGTGGCATACACCTATAATCCCGCACTTGGGAGACGGAGGCAGGGCGATCAGTGCAAGTTCAAAACCAGCCTGGGCTCCAAAACTGAGCTCAAGACCAGCCTGAACTGCATAGCGAGACCCTGTCTCAAAAAGACAGAAAAAAAAAAAAAAAAGCAATTACTCCAAGTATTTTTGCTTTTAGTGTTTGTGTTGAGAATCATATTGTGATTATAATTGCTTTATATTTATATGTAATTATTTGGGTTTTTTTTTCTAGCTACTTTTATTTCTTCTCCTCAGATTGCTTTAAAAAATTGATGACTTTGGAAGCCCGGCAGGATGGTTCAGTGGTCTAAAGCACCTGCTTAAGAAAGCTTAGGCAGCTGCAGGGACCGTGGTTCGATCCCTGGCACCACCTGCTGCGCCATCTCTACCCTCAGGGCAGGCTGAGCCAGCCATAAAAATAAATAAATAAACAAACAAAAGTTCTGAATCAAGAAAAAAATAAAAATAAAATAAAATTTAAAAAATGATGACTTTTTTTCTTTTTTGGCCAGATAAATGGTAATTTATGTTTTTAATTTTATTAATTTTAATCAGA
The DNA here is from genome assembly GCA_004027025.1 of Myocastor coypus. Classification (NCBI taxonomy): domain Eukaryota; kingdom Metazoa; phylum Chordata; class Mammalia; order Rodentia; family Myocastoridae; genus Myocastor; species Myocastor coypus. The sequence goes on along the minus strand of PVJA010020561.1, from coordinate 11,835 downwards.
AAGAAATAGCAACGAGGGAGTTCCAAAACAGGTTAGTAGGATAGTTTCAATAATTAATACATTGCATATTGTTGTCTTCAGACTAATTGTTCAGATTACAAAATGCAGACATGATATCTTTTCTAAACACTATTAGTACAAAACTTTCTTTTCCTTGAGCTAAGGGAAAATAGCTGTACGTGTTGTGCTTCATTCTATAATAGTAATGGGTTGTCAGTAGAACTGGCAATGTCAGAAGCTGTTGACTTGAGCCTTTTACAGCTCAGCATATCAACATTGCTTTTCTTTTTATACCTCATGGTTAGACTTTTCTGCTGGATGCTTAAGACCAAATTAAAGGAAGATGTATATAACAAAAAATGCGACATTTTTATTTATTGCCCTCAGATATTAAAATGTCCTCAGGATTTACACTGAAACCATATATAGCATTTTGTCGAACTTTCGTCAGTGTCCGCCATCTGGATGAGACACAGCCATTGCTTGAACAGTTATCTGTGAAAGCATGAGAGAACATTTTCTCTCTAGATGTTTCTCCTTAGGTACACTGCACATTGTTGATTCCTTTTCTCAGAAGAAAGAGATAGATAACTGATAATTTAATAAAGGTATGTGTTAATCAGCTTTCTTCATCACCTTTGTTTGGTGTTCTACAAGTTGGGAGAACAAAGGGAGTTTGTGTTATTTTACTTTTTTTTTTTTTTTTTTGTCTTTTTGAGACAGGGTGTCGCTTTGCAGTTCAGGCTGGCCTTGAGCTCACTTTTGTAGCCCAGGCTGGTCTCGAACTGGTACCTCCTGCCTCAGCCTCCCAAGTGCTGGGATTACAGGCATGCACCACCACACCTGGCTTGTGTTATTTTACTTTTATGCTGAGCATTGTTCATATATTTGGGAAATTTCTATCTATGATTTCTGTGAAAATGCTAGGAAAAACCTTGTGTTTTTCCTAGGTTTTCTGTATCTCCATTTAGCCTTAGATTGCTCTTGCTGTTGTCATCTAGTAACTGCTGGGTAATCTTTACGCATTCTTCTCTTAGTTTCTGTTTCTTTTCTTAATACTCCATTGCAATTCACTGTTTTGTCCTGTTTCTCATGCTCTTTGTACACATTCATCATATCCGAAATTTACAAATTCTATAAAAATTTCATTTAAAATATGTCTGACATCATTTTTGGGATTCTGTATGCTTTTAAAATTTGCCATTCAAAGTTTGAAATATGTTAGCAGCTATTCCAGTATTTCTTTATTGTAGTTCTTGATACAATGTGTCAACTTGGCTGAATGACTCAGTTGCCCAGTTCCCTGTTGGTGGGAGCCCCACTCTGAGGTACAGTTGGTTCCTCCCTGGAGCTTGACCAGGGCCTGCCCAGGATATGATTGGCTTTCTCCCTACAGCGGGATCAAGGGCCCATCCTGGGGTATGATTGGTTCTACCCTAGGGCGCAATGAGCCCACGTCAGAATGACTGAGCCCAAAAAGACATTTTATTTGTTTGTATGTTTGTTTTTGTGGAACTGGGGATCAAACTCATAACCTTACACTTGCCAGACAGGCACTTGTGCCCCTGAGCTATCTCCCCAGACCACAAAAGGACTTTTTAAAGGGCTGAAGTAGTCAACACTTCACTTCGTCGGGGAAGCTTCAGTCTTCGCATTCAGACTGGACTTCATCGTCTGGCTTGCAGCGCAGACTCTTTGGCCTCCAGCTTGGATCTTTCACCATCCATCGCAGACTCTTCAGTGTCCATTACAGACACTTCAGTCTTCCATTACAGACCCACCAGCTGACAGAGACTTACATGGAATGCTGCAGTGAAGTCCAGACTTCGGGATTGAATTCTTCAGTCCGGAGCATGCAGACGCCCTGTGCACGCTTTCTCATCTAACTCTGTGGCTATTGTAAGACAATCTTACAATTCCTTATAAACTGTATATTTTATGTTAATATCCATTCCTTATATCTATTCTGTTCCTCTAAGTAAAACCCTGACCAATATATTTATATTTGCCTAAATTTGGGAATATTGAGTGAAATTCCTAAAAAGTTTTGGTTCATTTTCTTTTTGAGCTCATGTTGCTTTTTCATGTGATCTACTAACATTACTTAGAGTTCAACTATCAGGTGTTTGCTATATCTTATTCTGCCTTGGGAAAATTGGGAGAACACAGGGATTATTTGTTGCTTTGTTTCCCCATGCATAAATATATTCTTTTATATTATTAAGTAAAATCGTATTTATTTATTTATTTATTTATTCTTATGGCTGGCTCAGCCTGCCCTGGGGGAGAGCCTGGAGCAGCACATGGTGCTGGGGATTGAAACTCAATCCCTGCCGCCGCCTAAGTATTCCTAAGCAGGTGCTTTAGACCTCTGAGTCATCCGTCCACCTCCTTCGCATGTATAAATATATTTAAACCATTTTTCCATTTTTTCTGTTCCCTCCTAGTTGCTATGTAACCTACAATTAACTTTCAATCTCCTCCAAGCTACTGTTTTCCCGATTCTAGATATTTTGTCCTTAAGAAGCAGGCACTCAGGCCCGGCAGGATGGCTCAGTGGTCTAAAGCGCCTGCTTAGGAAAGCTTGGGTGGCTTCAGGGACCGCGGTTCGATCCCCAGCACTACATGCTGCGCCAGCCCTGCCCTCGGGGTGGGCTGAGCCAGCCATAAAAATAAATAAATAAACAAACAAATGTTCTGAAGCAAGAAAATAAAATAAAAAATAAAGTTAAAGAAAAAAAGCTGGCACTCAAATCCCTGCCATTTTTCCTTTTGTTCTAAAGAGCTAAGTTAAACAAAAATATTATAGATAGTCAGATAGTGATAAGTCTTTAAAAGAGTGAAAGCAGAAGATGGGATAAATTGCAACCCTGAGAAGACAGACAATTCCTGCTGCGAGTCAGGCCTCAAGACAAAAGATAAAACAAATTCTCCACATATTTCCCCTAAGTACAAACAACACAGATTGATATTCTAAATAGGAATGCACCACATTTAAAAAGCCTAAGAGAGTCACAGACTCAACTCCCTACAGGAAAGGCTTATGTTCTATTCCATACCTACTTGTCACATGACATACCCATTTGATGCAAATTTTTAAAATATAATTTAGTTTTATTTTGAAGAGAAAAATTAAAGCAAAACTGAGTAGCATAAACAAAGACAGAAGCAGGATACCATAGAACAATACATATGTTACAGATTTTTAAAACAAGAATAACTGATTAACTGTGGTTTTAAAATTATCTATTTTTATTATCAAATCAGTTGCTTAGATTAACAAATATAGTTTCACAAGATTGGACATATAATTGAATATTACTGCTTGCTGTCAAGAAACTTTTATTTTTTTTCTTGTCTTTTTTTTCTTAGCTTTTTTTCAAAATTAATTTTACTTTTTATTTTTTAAAGAATTTTCTATTTTTATTTTTTTTCTTGTTTAAGAACTTTTGTTGTTTATTTATTTATTTTTATGGTCTGCTCAGCCTGCCCTGAGGGAAGGGCTGGTGCAGCATGTGGTGCTGGGGATCAGACCGCAGTCCCTGTAGCTGCCTAAGCTTTCCTCAGCAGGCGCTTTAGACCACTGAGCCATCCTGCTGGGCCCCTCAAAATTAATTTTAAAGAGAGCATAGTAATAATTGATACTGTTGTAGGCAGCTAAATTAGAAATATAGGCAGTCATACAGGGCTGGACCCTCAAGGAGAATGCATAAAAGACAAGATATGTTGCAACTGTGAGAGACAGATGCTAATGATGCAGGAAGAAAAAAGCTGATCTGGGGTGCAAGACCTCCAACAGGGAACCTCTAAATGATATAGGTGATCCCCATCCTGAAAAGTACCTGAGATGAGTTCGTGTTCTCTAAAACCGAAGAATGAATTTTAGGAACAAATGGAGGTAATGAGCCGAACATATTTATTGAGGGAAAGAAGCTCCTGTCTGAGAGAGGGACAGGAGGAGGGTTCTGAGTGGGTGTCCCCAGGAAGCTATCTCTTTCAGGGTCGTTTATAGAGGAGAAGACATGGGAACTACCTTAGGTGGGTATGAGGTGGGACAAAGACTATGGCCAACCAATGAGATTACAAGCGTCATTGCTCAGGTAAATTTGATTAACATCAGGATGCAATGGGAAGGCAAGTCACATAGCAAGTGGGCAAGAATGCCACCTATTGAGCATGGGCTCGTGACTCTTTCCAGGATCTTTCAAGGTGATTGATACCTACTTATAGTGTCAATCCCCGATACGCATCCCTAGGGTAGTATGTAGTTGCTTCTGTTTACTCTAGTCTTGTGGTCTGGCCCACGGCGGAGGAGTGTCTGTCTCTAGTAGCAAAGTCATCTTGCCTTCCATGTCGTCCTTGAGGGCCTGGCCCTATCTGACTGCCTCTAATATTTCTATCTACTTCAGCTGCCTACAACACTACTGCTGTGGGTCTTGTTGTATGTTAGCTTAACTGACTCCATGTTTGATTTATAATTAACCTCTTCACTGCTTGTCTGTTCTGTAAGCGTCGACCCACTTTGCCCTAAATTTTTGGAAGTAGAAGTAATTTGTTTTCTAATCAATGTCATTCCTGCGGTTAATCAAAGTTCACAGCTGCAGGGACACTCAAGTAACCTAGTTCCTGTGCTGATTGTGGAAGGACAAGGTCCACCACTCCTGGACATCTTGAATAATTACCCTAGTAACTTTGTAATCTCCAAGGACATCCTGTCACCACTACATAATGATGCGTCAACCCCCCACCTAACCCCGACGTGTTCCTGTTCTGTGTGCGCCACAGATCCCAGCTGAGAGAAAAGGTAATGTCCCCATAAGCTTAACTAGCCATTGGCTTATTAGCCAACCGCAGGATGTACTCTAGCCCTACAAATTTCTCCCAGAAGCTCCTCCAGTCCCTTAAGTTTCTACTTCCTCTCCCGACCCTTGGGTTTCCATTTCCTGATTACCTAATAAGGTAAAAGAGATGTGCCAACCAATGACCATGTGCCTCATACCCCACAAGTAACCGTGATTGGCTTCTGTATCACCGCTTGCTTCTATATGACCCCAAGCCAAATTCCCCACATGCGCGCCTCTCCACACTCTTGCTTAGAGACCACTGCTGGGTACCAGCTAAAATAAGTGCTCTGTTTCTTTTTGGGAGTTCTGCCTCAGTTGTCTCATTTCCTAAGTACAACAGATTTGACCTAAAGATTAAAGACAGAACAAATGCTTACCTCCTTAAAGATTAGCCTCTGGGATTGATTATCACCATGAAGAAATCGGGAAGAATCATTAATGTGACTACTACTGGCTGGCTACTAGACAAAGTCTTGTTCTACATTCATGCCTGCTTCCCATGTGACTTTCTTCCTCATTTAGTCCTGGACTTAATCAGTTTTATCTGAGCAATGATGCTTGTAATTTTGGGGCCTGGCAGGATGGCTCAGTGGTCTAAAACGCCTGCTTAGGAGAGCTTGAGTGGCTGCAGGGACCGCAGTTCGATCCCCAGCACCACATGCTGCGTCAGCCCTACCCTCAGGGCAGGCTGAGCCGGCCATAAAAATAAATAAATAAATAAACAAACGTTCTGAAACAAGAAAAATAAAATAAAATAAAATAAATAAAAATTCTGAAAAAATGATACTTACAATTTTATTGGTTGACCATAGTTTTGTCGCACCATTTGCCCAGCTGAGTGAGCTCCCATGTTCTCCATCTTAGACCCACATGGTATTGATGCAGGAAGAAAAACTGATCTTTTAACCTGAAAAACACTTGCACGAGTTTGTGTTCTATAAAACCAAAGAATGAATTTTAGGAAAGAGACGGATGGTTAGAATAGAAAATTTATTGGGAAAGAAAGCTTCTGTCCAAGAGGGGAACAGAAGGGGGACTCTAGTGGGTTGACCCAGAATTGCCTTTCCTTAGGGGTCTTATAGGGCAAAACCATGTGAAAAGGCAGACCTAAGGTGAAACTAGGAATTTGCTTAGGTGGTCATGAGGTGGGACAAAGTCATGGTTGACCTATGAGATTACAAGTATCACTGTTCAGGTAAAATTGATTAAATCAGGAGCAAATTGGGAAGCAAGTCACGTAGCAAGCGGGCGTGAATACGGAATAAGGGTTTTTTCTGTTGGGGGTTGAGTTTCTGGCTAGTTTAGGCTTATTTCATGGTGATGATACTCATTTAGAATATCCATCCCTGATACTTAACTTTAAGTGAGTGAGCAGCTACATTTCTTTATTCTTTTGTTTCAAGGTCTGCCCCACAGGTGCCTGTCCCTTGCAAAGCTGTGTAGACAAGTTGCTTTCCATATTGTCCTGGAGGGCCTGGCCCTACCTGACTGCCTATATTTCTATCTAATTTAGCTGCCTACAACAGTATTACACTATAAAAATCCCTGAAAATGACAGTTTCCTGGGGACCACCCCCTCGGAGCCCCTCCCATCCCTCTCTCGGATGGCAGCTTTCGTTCTGGCAGTAAAATTATTCTGCTCATAACCTCCATTGGTTTCTTAAATTCATTCTTTAGTTTTAGGGCGCACAAACTTATCCCAGGTACCTTTCATTTTGGAAGATTCATCTCCCTACATCAGTGTCTTAGTTACTCTTCTGTTGTTGCTGGGACAAATACCCAATACTCAAAGTAGGAGAAGGAAAAGTTTATTTAGCTCATAGTTACTGGAGGTCTGAGTCCATATTCAGCTGGTTCCAAGGCACAGAGACACATGGCACCAAACAAACTTTAATGGTGGCTGGCAAAGAACAAGAACTCGAAGAAGAGCAAGCCGCAGCTCAAACAGCTAACTTCTCTTCCTTCCTTACACTGAAATGCAAATCACCTGCACCAGGGCAAGTGCAGAACCCTTTGCACAATAATCAATTACAAATTCCAGGAGCAGACCAAGGCTCTGTGAGGCTCTGTGGGGGGGACACCTATGCACAAACCATAACAATTAGTATAACGTTAAAAATGTGTTATGGTTTGTGCATAGGCATCCCCCTCTAAAGCCTCACACAGTCTTGGGGTGGCTTCTGGAATCTGATTGCTTATTGTGGGTGTGGATGCTTTCCTTGCCCTAGGGCAGGTAATTTGCATTTCAATGTAAGGAGGCATGACAAGTTACTGGTTGAGCTGCTGTTACTCCTCCCTTTTCTCTTGCTCTATGCCAGAGCTGCTCTGAATTGGAGCCAAATTAGTATAGACTGAAACCTCCAGTAACTGTAAGATAAATAAACCTGTACTTCCCTCATTTTGCATGTCAGATATTTGCCGCAGCAATGAAAGAGCAACTAAAACAAAATAATCCACATTTAGAAGACCAAAATGACAGATATTCAAGTATGGCTTTTTTACTACACATTTGATACAATTGCTGAGGTCACAGATATCAGCATAGAGTTAGTAAAGGTGAACATTCTACACATTAACTGCTATATAAAAATGATGGAAATTTTAGTACAATTATTTCAACCATCCTGTATGTGTACTTGCATATCTTTTAAAAATATTTTTTTAAAAAATTCTTTTGTATATACATTTCTTTACCGTTTCTTTTTTTTCTGCATTTCACTCATCTCAATTGTTTAATCCTTAATTTAAGTTTCTTTCCATTTTACTATATCTATTGTAACTTTCAGGTTTCACTTATTTGTTCAAGTTCTTACACTAGGGAGACAATTCAATATTTACACATGGGGGTCTGATAGCCTCTAGCTGTATCCAGTTTCATACAAAGGGTTTCAGTTTTTCTTTCTTTATAGCTGAGTAATGCTCCAATGTATGACAATGCCACATCTTTTTCATCCATTCCTCAGATGATGGGTATTATGGTTGTTTTCCAAGATTTGGCTGTGAGAAACTGTGTTGCTATAAACATGGGTGTGCATGTATCACTATGGTATCATGTTCTCAGTTCCTTTGTGATAATACCCAAAATAGTAATAGCTGTTTTGAATGGGATTTCCAGTCATAGATTTTGAGGAATCTCCACACTGATTCCCATAATAATTATGTTGCAGGCAGCAGAATGAGATAAAAATATTATAGACAGACAGGGCCAAGCCGTCAAGGAGGCAAGATAGAAAATAAGGTGACTATAAAGCTTTATAAGAGGCAGACATCCCTGCTGTAGACCAGACCTCAAGACAAAAGAAAACACAAAGGTAGCCACATGCTTCCCTAGGAATGCTCATCAGGGATTGATATTCTAAATGAGTATCATCACCCTAAAATAAGCTTAAACTAATCAGAAACTCAACCCCCAACAGAAAGAACCCTTATTCGGAATTCATGCCTGCTTGCTACTTGACTTGCTTCCCAATTTGCTCCCGATTTAATCAATTTTACCTGAACAATGACGCTTGTAATCTCATTGGTCGACAAAAACTTTGTCCTACCTCATGACCACCTAAGCAAGTTCCCCTAGTTTCACCTTAGGTCTGCCTTTCCACATGGTTTTGCCCTATAAGACCCCTAAAGAAAGGCAATTCAGGGGTCAACCCACTAGAGTCCCCCTACTGTTCCCCTCTTGGACAGAAGCTTTCTTTCCCAATAAATATTCTATTCTAAACCTCTCATTCCTAAAATTCATTGTTCAGTTTTAGAGAACACGAACTCGTGCAAGTGTTTTTTCAGGTTGGAACCTTAATTTTTCCTCCTGCATCAAAGGGACCCTGTTCCTATTCAAGTCTGCTTGTTCTGTGACTTTCCCATTCAATATTGGTTTTAATCAATTTTACCTCACCCCATGTCCACCTAAGCGAGTTTCCATGGTTTCCATCTTAGACTCGCTCCACCACATGGTTTTGCACTATAAAAGTCTCTGGAAGAGATAGCTTGCGGGAGACACCCACTCGCAATACCCCTCCTGACCCTCTCTCTGTTAGGAGCTTTCTTTCCCTCAATAATTATGTTCTGCTCATTACCTCCATTTGTTCATAAAATTCATTCTTCGGTTTTAGAGTATGGTACTTTTCAGTTTGGGAAATCATTTTTCTCTATATCATTTAGAAGCTACATATTAGAGGTTATCCAACTGCCACATGAGGTTTTTCTTCCTGCATCAGTTATACTTGTCTACATTCCAACCAACAGTAGAACAGAGTTCCATTTCCCCACAGCCTCTCCAACATTGATTATTAGTTTATTTCTTTATGATAGTCATTCTTTCTGGGGTGACATGTTATTTCAATATTTTTATTTGTATTTCTTAAGCAAACAGTGCTGTGGCTACACAGATAACAAACTCACTGAGAGAGAAATTAGAGAATAGCATCCAAAAAAAGAGAAATAATTAGTGATTAATCCTACAAAGGAAGTAGAATATACAATGAAAATTACAATGCTATTTTAAAGAATTGAACAGGATTTCAAAAAATGGTAAGACATTCGTTGCTCCTGAACAGAAAGAACCACCATTGTGATGCCCATACTCCTATAATTATTATATAGTTTTAATTCAGTCCCTATCAGAACACCATAAACATACCTCACAGATTTAGAAGTATTCTAAAAATACTTAAGATTTTTTCTGAAAATTTATTTCAAGCCAGAAACAACCTAGAATATCACAGGCAATCATGGACAACAAAGGCACAGCAGGGGTCATTCACTAAAATCCCTGGTTGGAAATTATTCTGGAAAGCTGCTGAGATAAAATCACCATGGTACTTGAAAAAAAAAACCCTGAGGATCAATGGAATAGATTAGAAGGTGCAGACACAGTGAGCAACACACTCAGGGAATTGGAAAATAGTGATAATCATGCAGGAAGAAAACACTGATCTAGGGTGGATGACCTCCGATAGGGAACCTCCAAATGATATAGAGAAAACTGACACCCAACCTGAAAAGTACCTGTGATGAGTTCATGTTTTCTAAAACTAAAAAATGAATTTTAGGAATCATTGGAAGTAATGAGCAGAATATATTTATTGAGACAAAGTAAGTTCCTATCTGAGAGAGGGACAGGACAGGTGTCCCGAGTGGGTGTCTCCCGCAAGCTGTCTCTTCCAGGAACTTTTATAGAGGAGAAGACATGGGAACTTGCTTAGGTGGGTATGAGGTGGGATACAACTGGCCAACCAATGAGATTACAAGCATCATTACTCAGGTAAAATTGATTAAATAGGGAGCAAATTGGGAAGGCAATTCATGTAGCAAGAAGGCCACCTATTGGGCTTGGGCTCATGACATTTTCAGGATCTTTCAAGGTGAGTGATACCTACTTAGATATCAATCCCTGATGTCCATCCTTAGGGAAATATGTAGTTACTTCTGTTTACTCTAGTCTTGAGATCTGGCCCACTGCGGAGGAGTGTCTGTCTCTAGTAGCAAAGTCTCTTTGCCTTCCATGTGGTCCTTGAGGGCCTAGCCCTGTCTGACTGCCCATATTTCTGATTCAGCTGCCTACAACAATAACCTATAATCACAAAGAGGATTTCTATCCTGAATATACAAACTAAAAAAAAGCACCCCAAATTTGAGGAACAAAACAAAATTAGAATCTAAGGTGGTATTACACTTCTCAAAGGCAGAAATACGAGTGGTAAAATAAACATATGATTACAAATTTATTTAAATTACTTTAAAAGTCGTGATTATAATCTTATTGCTTGACTATAGTTTTGTCTTGCCTGATGATCACTTTGTTAGTTTACATCTCCCCCCACTTGGGTCTGTCCCATTTGGAAATTTTCTTCTACGACAGTCTCCACTGTCAGAGGTCTTGGAAAGCTGCATGGGACCCTTTCTGTCTCTATTTCAGAAAGAAGCTTTCTTTTAGTAGTACATACATTCTGCTTTTATCTCCCATTGTTTCTAATATTCATTATGTGATTTCATAAAACGCAAATCACACTGAGCATCTAGCAATTTGAATTTATTTTGTTTGTATTGATAACAGCATTAATTCAAACAAAGTACCTGCTTTTATCAAAATAAATGAGTAAATTAAAACCAAAGCAATTCTGTAAAATATTTGAATGTTCAGAAATGGAACAAAACAACACATTTTTATTTGAAACATATATATTTGCTGCACATAGAGTTTACTTTCACGTGGAAGCATAAGCATTTCAAAAGGCCTATATTTTAATGATCAAATCAGAAATAAGAGATTAAATTATACTGGAAGAAAACTTTATTCACCAGAAACAAATTGTAACATTCAGCATAGTATATAACAATAGAAACATGAGATATATGGGGCAAAATGTAATACCTGAATCAAAAACAATTAAAACTGTTTTCTTTAAGGATGTCTTTACATCTGAAAGGAACACAAAGGTGAAGAAAATAAATATAAATCATATATGTATGAAAAAGTGTAAAACTACAAAAATAAAAAAGATGTTCATCTACAATATATAAATTTTTCTAATATTAGCAATATGAAGATCTCTTTAAAATTAAAAATTATGGGCCTGGAAGGATGGCTCAGTGGTCTAAAGTGCCTGCTTAGGAAAGCTTAGGAGGCTGCAGGGACCGCAGTTCGATACCCGGCACCACATGCTGTGCCAGCCCTGCCCTGAGGGCAGGCTGAGCAGGCCATAATTCTGAAACAAGAAAATAAAATAAAATAAAAAATTTTTAAAAAATAAATTAAAAAAAATAAATTATGGGACCTCAGAGGAAAGGGATGAATGAACTGCAGTGCGTCTAAGGAGAGTCCCCCAGAGAAAAACATTCTCTCAGGCTTTCACAGAAAGCAAAATGGCCAAGCATTGGCCGTGACTCATCCCGAAGGCTAACACTAACAACAGTTCTACAAAGTACTGTCTATGGTCTCAAATTTAATCCTGAGGGGATTTGACCCTGGAAGATACAAAAAAAAAAAAAAAAA
>PVJA010020560.1:0-36815 GCA_004027025.1 Myocastor coypus | reverse complement strand
AATAGTATCACAAAGCTTTTCTGCTGGAGGGTTGAGAATGTAAGTTAACAGACCGACAATTGGAGAAAAAGAAGGGCTATAAGGATAGCCAATATTTTGGCCCTAGCCCTGCAAGGTCAATAAAGACCCAGGATATAAGAGAACCTGTGCTGTAATATTCTATAACTCAGAGGTGTCCCAAATTTCCTGGTCAAGGAGATTATGGGACTTCAGAGGAAAGGGATGAATGAACTGCAGTGCGTCTAAGGAGAGTCACCCAGAGAAAAACATTCTCTCAGGATTTCACAGAAAGCAAAATGGCCAAGCATTGGCCATGACTCGTCCCGAAGGCTAACACTAACAACAGTTCTACAAAGTACTGTCTATGGTCTCAAATTTAATCCTGAGGGGATTTGACCCTGGAAGATCCAGACTCTTCATTTTAATATGAAAAGAAAAGTATCTGATTGGTCACTCTGGACACAGTATAGCCTTTCAGAAGTTGGAGCTGTGTTAAGATTTTATATAAAGTCCTTTAACCCTGTAAATTTGCAGGTTTTAAAATTCAAACTTCATTACTTCCTAAGTAAGAAGAAAAAGAATCTCCTTGGCCTGGAGGTGGAAGCAAGGGGCTTCAGGGCAGGTCCGTCTTTTAAGTCAAGGCTTTTCCATTTACTAAGCATGTGAAATCCTCTGAGTCTCAACCTCATCATTTACAAAACAAGAGTGAAAATGCATCGTCTGTAAAGACCAGTGTGAGAGTTAGAGCAGAAGTGTAAACTGCTGAGGGGCAATTTGAACTAATAGCTAATAATTGTTGATGTCAACTACTCAGGTGTTTACTCGTACAAAACCCTATGAGGTAATTAAGAAAATTAGGACAGAAAGAGGCCACCCAGTTGAGAATTGCTGTACTTGGAAGTAGTGCAGTTGTAATGAAAGAAAGAAAGAAAGAATGAGAGAACGAGAGAAAGAAAAAGAGAGAAAGAAAGAAAGAAAGGAAGGAAGGAAGGAAGGAAGAAAGAAAGAAAGAAAGAAAGAAAGAAAGAAAGAAAGAAAGAAAGAAAGAAAGAAGCTATATATGCAAGCACAGTGTATAGGAGCTCTATGTACTAGCAACAACTCAAAATGTGCATTGTGAAGTCCTGGACCCATCCAGGCCAACCTCTTCCTTTGGGTTTCAGAATGACCCAAGGTCACTTTCCTTCCCCACTTTTGCAGGGACATTTACCTGTGTGGCATTTTTAGTGATTCTAAAAGGTAATGCCTGCCAAGAGAGCCCTTACTTTGAGATCAGTTGCTTTGGAAGGAAGGCAACTAGAGACTGAATGAGGTATCATTCTTCCCCTACTTGGGGGCAATGGCCAGGCAAGAGCTGGAACTTCTTCTCCCAGCCCAGGAACTCACCAAGTGGCTACATCCGCCTACCCCTCCTTCACTGGCAAAACCTGCACCATCAGCCCATTTACCTCTCCCCAGGGGTGCCAGGAGAAAGCCTCCAAGGACCCACGGAGGTTGGAAGTGGGATCCCTGTGGATGCTGATACTGGCAGCTAAGCAGGTTGCTTTGCTGTGGGGAAAGGAACTTCAAGAGCTTCACAGAAGCCACCCTTCACCTGCCATCCTCACTGTGAGACCCCAAGCCAGCCACACACAGTATAATGAGGCTCATCGTGCCACCAGATCCCTGTGACTCACTCCTTACTCCAAGAACCTTAATTTCTGTCTGTATTATAGGTATAAATTTTTTCAATAATGCCCGTTCATAGTGAGTGACACATTTGCATGCTTAATCTGACTTTAGCTTGCAATTTTTGAAAAATTACACATGAGGTAAGTACAAAGAAAAAGTCTCTCACTTAGCTGTCTTACTTTCATTAAAATACTGGCTTATTTTTCAAGATAATTTATGGGCTGGGGTAGATAATTAGTGGGGAGGTTATAAATAATCACATAACAGCAAGTTGTTCTCCAAAATGGCCAGCATATGAATTAGTTTAAATTATCTCATGCAGTTTCCTGCAAGAGAAGTTTAGATCAGCTGACATCACCATGTCATATAAAGAAGACACACCTGTGCTTATTCCCCGTGTGCAGAAGTACAGAATCAGACATAGCACCACTTGGAGGTACCCGATAGACATTCGCTTTTGAAACTAAGTAATTTATTAAAAAGCATTACCATCCTTCCTTATTCTGATTGCAGGTGCTTCAGTTTGACAAAGTTGGAGATTCTGCTGCTGCCAGAGGGCTCCCAGAGAAATTCACTGGCTGTCCTTTCAGCCAACAGATACAGAAGGAAACCTATCCGGATGCTGTTTTGAAGGTACCTAACCCATTTGTTTATATTTCTTTTGTATTCTACTCCTCTCAACATCATAGAGTTAGATTGGGAAGGCAAACTTAATACTCTTAACTTAGCTGAAAAGAGGACAGCACCAGAGCAGAATCAAAATTTCATGACTTATAGGGCAGGAGTGTTTCTAAATTCTGTCATACCCCTTGTTCCTAATTGGTCCTATGTATTTTATTTAAAACTCTTCTCTGCCATAGTAGAGACTCTTGGAATACATGTATAGAGGGAAATTTCAAAAAGAGAAGACGATGATACGTAATAGAGGAATGATGAATTCCAGGCCAAATAACTGTTTGAAAGGCTCTTAACCCTTATTATGTGTCAGCCTATCATACATCTATCTCAAGTAATAATACTTTTTCTCAGCATTGTTTCCTTAAATATCAGCCATCCACCTTCATCTCTGGAAATGGTGTAGCTGCGCTTCTCCTAGAAAACAGCTTCTCCAGCATGCTCACAAGTTAGACTATGAAGAGATGTCCTCTGCATCTCCTGAGGTCACAGCTTCCTTCCTGGATATGTCATAATCCATCCACCCGTTACCCACTGAGTTAAGGGCAGTAAGACCAGAGACGCTTCCACCAAGTTTCTAAAACACCTGCAGTCCATTTCAGAGCTCCATCCCCTTTTCCACCCCAGGTTGCTCCTGTGAATGCCCATGTATGTCTCATAATGCTTACAATATGTGGTGAAAAATGGGAATTTCATTCACTTTTATGGTTTTCTAAAACCCATTGCATCAACTACTCATCAAAATGGGGACCTACAGAATCTATATGACTTTTGTTACTAAGATCATACTTTTTCAAAACTTCGTTGAGATCATCATAATTGACCAGTAAAAGGTTCATAGATTCAAGTTGTACACTGTCTTGATTTGATACATATTTTGAAATGATAGCTATTATCAACTACACATGCCCATAACCAACACTAGTTACTGTTTGTGTAATGGGGTTAGAAGATGAGTATATTAATAGTAGGGTATATTATTAGTATTGTTAATGTATGTTAGATCCCCAGAACTTACTTATTCTTATAAAAACAATGAAAATTCTTCAGAAATCTTGAAGTTTAGAAACTAAACAGTAACATACACTTCTCTATGCTGTTAGCTACTTCCTGGTTAAATACAATCAATATATAGTAAAATTTGGGGCAAATTATCTACATTTAATCTGATTAGCTTTGCAAGAACATAGCCTTATCAGGGCTAGCCAGATAGCTCAGCAGATTAAAGTGCTTGTTTAGGCAAATTCAGGTACAGGGGTTCAATCCCTGGCTTGTCCTGCTGGCCCCACCCCTGGGGTGCACTGAGATGGTGACAGACAGAGTTTGGCAGTGCACATCTGTAATCCCAGCTCATGGACAAGACTGTGCTGTGTAGTGAGACCCTGTAGACCCTGTACTAAATAGATAAATTAAAAACTTAGCCTTATCAAAATTATTTCAGAGGTTCTTCTAAAGGAAAATATATACATGAATATAATGTTACTATTTTGCTAAGAAAATCTTGTTTTCACTTGAGACATATCTTGTGTCACCCAGTGTAATGAAAAGAGAACCCTTTCTTTCTGTTTCAGACACAAAGAAGAGACAAAGTTCACTCATCCTTTCACTCTCTCAGTTCTGCAATCAATGCGTCCACTGGGAATTACTTACTGGAAAGTGTCAATAAACTGTTTGAAGAGAAATCCATGAGATTCAAAGATGTAAGTGACCTATCAGTGAAATGGCTGTGACTCCAGCTAGCAGAATGTCACTTTTGAAGTCATTCTCCAGAGTGCATATCCAGTTCCATGCAAAATCCATAGGACTGGTCTCCCACAATTGCTGTCATTTGTTTTCCCCCTATCTCTTCCACCCTTTACCATTCAAAATATCTGGGGGCAGAGTAACTAGGATTTGAACCCACTTCCAGAGCCACTGCTGCCTGAGCTAAACCTTTCGGACCATATGCCATTTCCAAAATGCAAAAGAGGCAAGAACAGAGCTGGGACTGGGATGCTGGGACAGGGGCAATGGAGAACTTGCAGTCAGTGTCATGTCCTCATTCAGCCCACACAGCCAGCTTCTATCCATACTCCTGCCAGACTGTATCAGAGATCTGTAACGGGCCATTATACTATGACTTGTTTAATGTATATTCTCTATAACCTTTGGAATTTTCTTACTTTAAAGGAATACATTGAACTCTCTAAGAAATATTACTCTACAGAACCCAAGGATGTAGACTTTCAGAAATGTGCAGAAGAAGCCAGAAAAGAAATTAACTCCTGGGTTAATACTCAAACTAAAGGTAAAAGCAACAAAATATTTTCTCCTTTTAATGTAGAACACTAAGAAGTAGCCTATTAAACCACGCTTGAACTTCATACTTATTCACTTGAAATTTGCTTAATTGTACTTCCCTAATAGAGCTTTATTCCTGTTTAACTGTAGTGTTTTCAGTGAGCAAACAGTTGCTGAGATCCACTGTTAGAAACATGTTAAATTATATACGATTAGATGTTAGGTATAGTCAAAGTATAAAACATGAAAAGAAGCAGCGATTTTCAAATATCACAAACGTTAATATTAAGATAATTGAGACTCTGTGCCTACTGTGAACCAAAACAAAGGGAAAAGGGCTTGCGACTGAGGTGAGTAATCAGCATGAGGTATGAGGAATGCTGGCAATGGAAGAGGGAAAGCCTGGGAAACGACCTCTTCTCTCTGTCTGCAAAGCCAACCTACTGTCAAAAACTTTCAGTCCTTCTCACATTTCTTAATTGTTTAAGTCATTTGTACCATTTTAACTCCTTGATTCTCTGAGGAGCTCTAGTTTCCCTGTGTATTTTTGCAAGAGCTCAAACTTTATTAAATTATTTATTTATTGTAATTGAATTCATTCATTCAATCAACAAATGTTTATTGACCAGACACTGAGCAAGGAGATAAAAATAAAAATTGTAAATCCTGTTATTATCCAATTGGTAGTCCAATACAATAGCAACAAGATGAAGAAAAAGAATGTATTTTAATGGTTTATATACTGCAGAGCAGATGAGTTCTTTATTTTGTTTTATTTTATTTTATTTTTTTGTTTTTGAGACAGGGTCTCACTATGAAGTTCAGGCTGTTGTTGAGCTCAGTTTTGTATCCCAGGCTGGTCTTGAACTCACACCGATCCTCCTGCCTCAGCCTCCCAAGTGCTGGGATTACAGGCGTGCACCACCATGCCCGGCCCAGATGGGTTCTTCAAATGAATTATTTGTTAACCCAGTTTTTAAAAGATTATGCTCAGTTCATCTTTCTGAGAACCTTGTCTGGCTCACTTTTTTCCCTTTCTTTTGGACTTTTTATCATCTAACTCTGTTATAAAACATTACACATTGTTTCACAGTTGATCATTTCTTTCTTTCTAGGCTCATCTATGCTATTTTTTCCTTTCTTACTTCTTCTATTTAAGTATTTTTGTTTAACTTCTCTACCATAACTTGAAATGTTCTTGAAAAGTCTTTTGTTTTTTAAATCC
Organism: Myocastor coypus; assembly: GCA_004027025.1. NCBI lineage: Eukaryota > Metazoa > Chordata > Mammalia > Rodentia > Myocastoridae > Myocastor > Myocastor coypus. The sequence continues at coordinate 30,964 of PVJA010020560.1, read as the reverse complement.
ATAGACTATTCAACCCAGACCTAGAAGTATCAAATGGGAGCGACACAGTGTCGAAAAATACTGTTATATTATCTAGGAGACTCTTTCCCTTCCTTCTGAAGCAATTACCAGACAGCTGAAAATCTATAGAGAACAAAGTAAAGATCATAGAACAGAAAGCAAAAATTTACTCTCTTATTTTTCTTTAAGTGCAGTATTTCTTAATCTTCTTGATTTAAAAAACATTCTGAGAAATTTGTCCTACTTTCAATTGTACTTAAGGAAATATAGAGGACAATTTGAGCATGAAAACCAAACTGCAGAGTTTTAAAACCATGGGCAATGAATGTTGTGACTACTTGAAAGACTCAAGAAACTGTAACTTCACAGTTCCTAAAACCTAGCATGTGTCTTCTTTAGGCAAAATTCCCCACCTGTTACCTGAAGGTTCTGTGGATGATATGACCAAGATGGTCCTGGTAAATGTTGTCTATTTCAAAGGAAAATGGAAAACGCCATTTGAGAAGAAATTGAACAAACTTTATCCTTTCCATGTGAATGCGGTATGAGACATGGCTCATTCCCTAACATATACTTAAAGCCTTAGAAAATCATAAGACAGAATGGTTAAAAGCCACTCATTGATTTTCCTGCATGACTTGCTATCTACTGCTTATACACATGAAACATATATATATATATATATATATATAGTATATATATATATATATATATATATATATATAGTATATATATATATATATACTATTGATCATTCAGTAACTTCCTCAGAAGCAAGAAAATTAGAGAGAAAGGTTGTAAGTTTTATATTTATATATACAGGGACTGAAATGTTGATTCTAACATTTATCAGCTCCAACTTCTCTTACCTTCTGTGCATTCATATTTGATCTCTAAACTAAGATAAGATGACATCCTATTCAAAAAATTGTTATAAATTTTCACTGAACTATAGTAGAATTTCTGGCCCATATAAGAGAAATGTGTTAGAATGATTATTATTGTTACCTGTCTTATTACAAATGGGTGCAAAAACTTGAAAGGCTAAGAAGATCAGAATAACTACTGTAAAGGTATACAAATAACTTAGTTAAGCAATTTTATTTTTTATTTTTATTTATTTATTTATTTATTTATTTATTTATTTATTTATTTATTTTTGTCTTTTTGAGACAGGGTCTCACAATGCAGTTCAGACTGGCCTTGCACTCACTTTTGTAGCCCAGGCTGGTCTCGAACTCACACCAATCCTCCTGCCTCAGCCTCCCAAGTGCTGGGATTATAGGCGTGCGCCACCACGCCTGGCAGTTAAGCGATTTTAAAAGCACATTTCTTCAACACTGAAATTAAACTCACTTTCTTTCTCTCTTAAGGTTTTAACCTCTAATACTGACTTGGATATTTGTTTTTTTTTTTGCTTGTTTTTTTTAAGAATTTTTTATTTTACTCATTATTTTTTTATTCGTTTCAGAACCTTTGTTTATTGACTCATTTTTATGGCCAGCTCAACCCGCCCCAAGGGCAGGGCTGGCGCAGCATGTGGTGCCGGGGATCGAACCGTGGTCCCTGAAGCTGCCCAAGCTTCCCCAAGCAGGCGCTTTAGACCACTGAGCCATCCTGCCGGGCCCGTGACTTGGATATTTGACTTTCTAATAATTTCAGACACAGCATATACCTGTGCAGATGATGTACTTGCGTGAAAAGCTGAACATAGGATACCTCAAAGACCTAAAGGCTCAGATCTTAGAGCTCCCCTATGCAGGAGATGTCAGCATGTTCCTGTTGCTCCCGGATGAAATTGCTGAAGAGTCCACTGGCTTAGAGATGGTGAGGCATTACAACTTCAATGGTTTATTTATTTATTTATTTATTTATTTATTTAGTCTTTTTTTGGGACGGGTCTCACTATGCAGTTTAGGCTGGCATTTATTTAATCTTTTGGGGATGGGTCTCACTATGTAGTTTAGGCTGGCACTCAGGTTACTTTTGTAGCCCAGGCTGGTCTCGAACTTGAACTGATCCTCCTGCCTCAGCCTCCCAAGTGCTGGGATTACAGGCATGCACCACCATGCCTGTCTGCCTTAATGGTTTTAAAGTTCTTGGACTAGCCCTACTTTTCATGAGATGTCTATCTATACCTCAGGAAATAGAGTAATTTATTTGTGAACCATTTGATGGCACATGAAGCATATTCTAAAATTCCATTCAAAGCCTTAAATATTTATCATACATGTTATCTGAACAAAAATGCAAACAATCAATTAAATTTTATATTATACTGTTGTAAATTCGGTGAGGATTAACTCTAAAGCTGAAGTTGTTTACCTTTCTGTTTTGGTTACTTGTTTATTGTTATTGCTGGGACCAAACACCTGGTGACGGGACATCCAATGTTAAGAAAGGAAAGGTGTATTTAGCTCAGTTTGTGGAGGTTTCAGTCTGTAAACAGCTGGCTCCAAGTTCAAAACAGCAGAAGAGAGGCTGGAGAGATAGCTCCATGGCACAAGAGCCTGCTTGGCAAGTGCAGTGTTGTGAGTTCAAACCCCAGCCACGGGGGGGGGGGGGGGGGGGGGGGGGGAGAAGGAAGAAAGCAGAAGAGAACAAAAGCCACAAAAGCAAAAGAGTGGAGCATAAGCCCCTTTTCTCCCTTAAAATATAAGTAGGACCCCTGCCTCTGGGTGAATGTGGTAGTCACTGCATCTCCCTGCCCCCCTTTACACAGGCTCAGGATGTTTACAATGAGGCCCTGACCCCTTATTCAGTCACCTAGCTAAATTTCTAAACTTCTTAAGTTGATACAATATATCAAACATTACATTTCTTAAACTCATTATATCTTTTCTGTTTTATCTTTTTGTTTTGATTTGCAGCTGGAAAGTGAAATCAATTATGACACTTTCAACAAGTGGACCAGCAAAGACACACTAGCTGAAGATAATGTAGAAGTCTACATGCCCAAGTTCAAATTAGAAGAGCATTATGAACTCAAATCCGTTCTAAGCAGCATGGGCATGGAGGATGCCTTCAATATGGGCCAGGCCAATTTCTCAGGAATGTCGGAAGACGAGCTGTTTCTTTCTGAGGTGTTTCATCAAGCCACAGTAGATGTTAATGAAGAGGGCACAGTAGCAGCCGCTGGTTCTGGGGCCATTATGACAGGGAGAACAGGTCATGCTGGTCCTCAGATAGTGGCAGACCATCCTTTCCTCTTCTTTATCATGCACAAACCCACAAAGAGCATCTTATTTTTTGGCAGATTCTCCTTGCCCCCAAATTGAAAAGCTCTAATTGGACACAAAGATTTGGCTGTTTGAGCTATGAGCTTCAGAACTGCTATCTTAAGTGCTGACGAGCTAGAAACTTTTTCTGCCTATTTCTCTTTTTCTCAACAACTTTTGCTATGCACTAAGTTTAAATTCAGACATAATCACACAACTGTCAATCATAACATGTCAATATCATTTATCATTTGGCCTCCTGAAGCAAGTTCATGCCCATGAAGTTCTTCCTGAGTACTAGTTTATTTTATAGTATTTGCTTTTACTGTATTATTTATTATTTTATATAATTTTTTTTATTACTGTTCACTGTCTAATATGACTGGTAAAGTTACAGAAGCAGGTAATCAGTTGATGTTTTCTCTAAAGAAAGGAAGGATGAGTAGATGTCTATCCTGTACCACAATAAATACTTATAAAAGTGCAAAATAATAGGCAAATGTATATTATGTGTTTTTCTAACCTTATGTGTTACATATGTGTAACTTGCATAGAAATACAAAACTGCAATAAATAAATACATTTAAGTACAACTATTTGTTTGTTATCACTTCTTTTTCTTTCTCCTTTTTCTTTCTTTCTTTCTTTCTTTCTTTCAGGGATGGAACTCAGGCCTTTGCACTTGTGAGGCAAGCGCTTATTCTACTGAGCTCTCTCCCCAGCTTTTGTTTGCTATCATTTCATCATAAAACTTGTGTGGTAATCAGCTTCCACTACTATTTTTAAAAAGCTGAGCTAATCCATTTTAAAAAGGCAGAGACCTAGTTTTGCTTACAGTTTTGGAAGCTTCCATCCATGGTTGGTCGGTCTTATTCTCCTTGCCTGTTTACTTTGTGGCTGTATTGAGGCAGTAGGTGATGAGGGGAAGCATGTGGTAGGGTGAAGGGACTTAGCTCATGGCCAGCAGACAAAGGGAAGCAAGCATACGAAAATCCTCTCCGAGGACATAATCCTAATTTCCTGAAACCTCTCTCTATGCCCCACCTCTTGAAAGTTTATATCATCTTCCAATAACACCATCCTGAGAATCAAGACTAACACCTGAGGACATTCTGCACCCACATTTGAATACCCTGACTCCCAAGAGTTGCCTATGGTAACTTACTTGCAGGAACATAAAAAAAAAAAATAGGGAAGATGAAGGGTCTAAGGAGATAACCACACCTGTCCAAAAAGTTCCAATGTCGAGGGTAAATGGGATCAGGTGATGTAAAAAATCATTTGGAGCTGATTTCTAATAGCAGCAAAAGATACAATGATTCATAAGAGTAGCATAGGTCAGAATCCCTTTGGGAAGTAATGTATAAATTCAAGGGCAAAAGAGTAGACATCAATTGCAGTGGTCCAGTGATAAAATCAAGGTCATCAAACTGAACAGAGTACAGATTGGCCACGTGTCAGAACAGGAAGGGAAGCACAATGTTTCCTCTAATGTTTATTTCAAATAGTTCTGATTGCTTTTAAGTAGATTAGAGACAGAGTAGATTATAATTTTAAGTCTTGAGAACTAAGACAAATCATATACTTGGGAGTTAACTGTTCTCAAAATCTTGTTGCATGAGTTGGCTGGGTCCTGGAATAATGTGCTGGATGCACACAATTAACCGAAGGCAGCAATGTTGACTCACTGGGGCACAGTGGCCAAGAAGTTGTTTCAGGGCCTTCACTGACTACCTGTGTCTAACTCCCAGTACTGACACTTATAGTGGGTCAAATATGGTCCTTTATTGCTTCAAAATTCCTTTGGTGTGAATATTTTTTCATAGACATATGTGAACCCATGACATAAACTTACTAGTACATACCTATTATGTAATTAAAAGAATGTTTTGTTGATACTCTACATAGAGGACCTCAAAAACTAAAAAGTCTCGTAGATTTAATCACTAAATTCAGCAATGTAGCAGAATGCAAAGGTAGCACCTAAAAAATCCAGTAGCATTTTTGTACACAATGAATACACTGAGAGAGAAATCAGAGACACCGTTCCTTTCATAAAAACATCCCCCTCTCAAAAAAAAAAAAAAAAAAAAAGAAGAAATACTTACGAATCAATTTCACAGAAAATAATGATACTCTGAGAAAAGATATTGAAGAGGATTTGAGAAAATGGAAATGTTCTATGCTCCTGGATAAGAAGAATAAACATGTGAAAATGGCCATACTCCTAAAATTACACAGATTCAATGCAATGCCAATTAAAATACTATTAGTATACCTCAAAGAGTTAGAGAAAACTTTCCTCAGATTCAGTTAGGATCAGAAGAGACCAAGTATATCACAAACAATGCTGGAAAACAAAGAATATGCAGGAGATATCACAATCCCTGACTGGAAATTATTCTATAAAGTTACTGTGCTAAAACTTTATCATGCTTTCAGCATGGCACTGGCATAGAGACAGACCTGAAGATCAGTGTAACAGGTTAGAAGATGCAGATACAAATATAAACACAGTTAGCTACCTTATCTTTGATAAATGGGCCAAACTTGCTCACTGATATGAAGACAGCTTCTTTAATAAATGGCACTAGAAAAACCGGCTTTCTACACGCAGAAGGCTAAAACTGGATCCAGGCCTATCACCATGCACACAGGTACAGTTAAAATGGTCAAAAATTTAAGCACCAAAGCCAAAACATTAAATCTTCTGGGGGAAAATGTAGGTTGAAATCTTAAAGACGGGATAGGTAGAGAGTTCATGAACAAAAATCAGCTTGCACAGAAAGTACTCCAAAGAAGCAACAGATCTTTTTGAAACATTTTTTCACTTCAAAGCAAATCTCCAACAGAGTAAAAAGAAAACCCCCAAACTGGAAAACAGTTATAGCCAACTGTCCACCTTCCATCTAGAATATATAAAGAATTATTTTTTAAAAAAAGACTCCCCAATTTCAAAGACCTAATCCGGGGGAAAAAAAAAAAAAAGAAAGAAAAAGAAAAAGAAAAAAAATCAGCATCTGAGATGAATATACACTTCTCAGAGGAAGAAATACAAATGACAAGTAAATACATGAAAAAAAAAAGTTCAATGTCATTGGCCATTTGAGAAATGCAAATTAAAACAACACTGAGCATCCATCTTAGCCCAGAAAGAACAGCTAAAATCAAGAAGTCAGCAAATAGCAAATGGTGGAGAGGTTGTGGAGAAAAAGAAACCCTTTTACACTGTTGTTGGGAGTAAAGACAGATACAACCGCTATGGAAATCGGTGTGGAGATTCCTTCAACAGCTAGGATTGGAGATCACATTCAAGCCAGCTATTCTCCTGGGTATCTTTCCAAAGAAACTGAAAAATCTCATAGGATAGTGATATATGTGCCCCCATGTTTTTAGCAGTGCAATTTGTCAGCTATATCATGAAAACAACCCAGACGCCCACCAACTGAAGAATGGATGAAGAAGATGTGGTATGTTGACACAAAGGAGTATTACTCAGCTATAAAATACATAAATTTGAGTCATTTATTTATTTGTTTATTTATTTATTTATTTATTTATTTATTTATTTATTTATTTATTGTTTCAGAACCTTTTGTTTTGTTTTATTCACTCATTTTTATGGCCGTCTCAGCCCACCCCGAGGGCAGGGCTGGCGCAGCATGTGGTGCAGGGGATTGAACTGAGGTCCCTGAAGCCGCCTAAGCTTTCCCAAGCAGGCGCTTTAGACCACTGAGCCATCCCCCCGGGCCCGTTGAGTCTTTTGTTAGTAAATGAGTGAAAGTAGAACACACTCTTAAGTGAATTACACCAGACCCGCATGTGCAAATACCGTATTACCTCCTCCGTGTGAGAACCCGAAAAAGAAAAAATAGAATTTCATGGGTACAGTAGATATTGGTAAAGGGGAATGAGCTTATTCAAAAGAAAGAGATACTGAGTTGAGGAGGAGGACAAGAGAGGGAGTGTGGGAAAGATTTATTTATGTACAGAAGAAGCACTGTGGTTTGGTCAACTGTACTGTGTATTTCTGCTGGTCTGCGAAAAGAAGCAGTTAATGCTTTAGCTGGTTTCATCTCCTTTTTTTCTATTGTTTGTACTTTTTCTCATCTTAATTTGTCATACATTTCGTTATTTTTTTCTTTTTTCTTCCAATTTTACATGCATGTATCTGGTCATACGACTAAGTGGAAAATGCTATGTACTACATCATAATCGATTTCTGTTTTAATTCTTATTTGAACTTTAAAAATTAAAAAAAAATAAAATTGTTTTGTGTATACAATATTTAATAAATGTTAATGATTATATTCATTACTATATTTATAAGGATATGAAGCTGGTTAAGCATATTCAGCATTTCAAAAACTTACCTGGCTATTTTTTAATGCTTGATTAAACCATTCATGAAAAACAAGAATTTGTGCTTTTTGCATTCTGTAAATTACTTTCATGCTCAATTTCCATATGACTTAATGATTCATTGAACAAAATGTTTTGAGCAAGTGTTAAAAATGTTACTTTTCTACTCTCATTTTTGAGTGATAGTATGATTATAGAATTGTAAGTTTAAAACCCTCTTCAACATTTTAGGACTTTTTTCTGTTATTTTGGCACTCAAGTTTACTGATGGGAAAGTTCATAACCAGACGATTCTTTGTAGATCCCACCAGAATCAGACCATGCTGGCTTTCTAGTTCTCATCTTTCAGCCAATAGTCCTGTGAGAATAAATGTTGAAATTGTTCTGTTGTATCAACAGTACAGTTTTACAGGTTGAACAGACTAAGCCAGCAATCGCCTCTGCTTACGTTTGCTCATTTTCTTCTGGAGAATAACTATGACATGTCTAGAACTCTTTTTTGTTTCTAAATTTAAAAAATACTGAATAAATTCACAGTCCAAAAGTCCATACTGGGGGCTAAGGCTACAGATCAGTGCTACAGCACTTGCCTGACAAGTGTAATGTTCTTAGTTCCATTCCTGTTTCCAAAACAAATCAATATCATACAAAGAATATGACATTTTTTACTTTCATTTCTACTTCTCTTTCACCTATTTTCTGTTCCTCGCTGGACAGAGTGACTCATGTCTGTAATCCCAGCACTTGGGAGGGTGAGGCAGCCTGGACTGACCAGGCTGGGCTACAAAAGTGAGCTCAAGGTCAGCATGAACTGCATAGTGAGACCCTATCTGAAAAAGATAGATAGATAGATGGGTAGATAGATAGATAAAATAAAAATAATTTTTAAAATAGTTTCTATTTTTCTGTTGCTACTAATAACACATGTGCATAGTACAAGTAAGAAAAAATGAAATCATGCTGGTCGTACTGCATTACTAGCATAGACTATGATTACCTCTTTCACCTTTCTTCCTCCTTAATAGGCAGCACAGTAATGTACATGCATAATCTTAGTGATATGAACAGTATACCCGTTAATAATGGTTAAAAGGAAGGAGAGAAATTAGTGGGAAAGGAGTCTAGAGAAGCTTTGGTGGGGAAAAAATGAGGGGAGCACAGTGTTACAACAAGAAGATGAAATAGCTTCTTGACTGGCGCTGCAGAATTTAACGGACACATTTGATATAACATAGGAACTGGAGCAGGGACGTAACTCAAGTCATCTGCTCTGCTGCTGTCAGTTAAGGCAAGTGTTCCTTCTATCTGGAGCTTTCACATGACACTTGCAGCTAAAAATAGTGCTGTAAGCATCCATGGGTAATAATATCTGCTTGGCACAAGACAGCAGGCATCTGTAGTTTTCATTTCCTGATGAAATCCATGGTAACCTTCTGTTGTGGTCTCTGTGTTAACTTTCAATACCAAACTTGGAGCCAGTGTGCCACAAGATATGTACACTGCTATGAAAAGAAAAGTAAAAACAACAAATGGTACACCACCAAATACAACATGAAGAGTATTAAAAATATATAGTCCATGTTTCAAAAATTAAATTAAAAGACATAGCCATTAATCCCCTCAGAATACTTCTCTGTGCTTTGAAAACACTCAGGCAGCACCCTGCCCACTTTTAGAGTCCTGCTCGTGAGGTTTCTTGTTTGTGTTATCTTGGCCACCCCAGTGATCAGAGCTGATTCAAACTGCTTATTTTGACCTTGGAGAAAAGCTAGAAGTTACCTGGTGTTAGATGGTGAAGAACGTGGATACAGGCACACGTGATATTTTAAAAACTGGCCTTTCTTTTGAATGTCCCCTAACAGCAGCATTCACTTTATTTTTGTCACCTTTTGTGAGGCCATTATAGAAAAACAATTTCTAGAACTGCTTCAGAAAATGACAAGAACAGTGTCATACGTATGTATGCTCGAAGTAAGCCAGAGCACTTTGAGAAGAATAAGTGACAATATATCTTTTACTATACATTAAAAAGAATATCACTTAAACATTCATTGCAGTGTGTGTGTGTGTGTGTGTGTGTGTATGTGTGTGTGCACGCGTTTGTGTGCACGCGTGTGTGAGGTGCTTCCTTGTAGTCTCCTCTTTTCACTCTTCTCTGGATTTTCCCTTTGTTCCCAGCCTTCTCTTCATTCTCATCACCTCTCCTCTAAGCTCTTGTCCATGAAACACTTATCTCCATGTTTTTCCTTTGTAGAAAAAAAGAAGGGAAGAAAGAAAACGTTCTTAAGGGAAAATAAGAGAACTATAAAATCATAAAACAATGTTCTACTCAATAATTTCATGCAGAGCACTGACCCCAATGCTTGCTTTGGCAGCGTATGTGCTAAGGTGTTGATCCAGCCCCTGTTCCTGCCACTGTGGAGAATTGACATCATTCTCTGTATGTGAGTGAAAAAAATTTCTTGGATTCCATTCCCCTGGGACTTTAAGATAAAGTTTAAGAGGTCATCAGGCAATTATGTAGCAACCACATTTTCATTTTGTTGCCCTTTATTATCCTACCTATTTAAAGCTTTCTATTTTATTTTCAAATACCAGAACAAATCATTTTAATTAGTGTCATTTGCCAGACAAAAGAGGAGATTAAGCAAGGAAAGAATGAGTTACGCTTTATCAGAATTCAGGTCCCTGCACGTAGACCAGCGTAGAAAATTTGAGTAGTTACATAATTCAGGCAACAGTTCCACTGTCTCTCTGTCTTTTTCTTTCAAATGTTTTTTATCCATGCATGATTTTCTTTATTTTTAATTTTTATAATGTTTTATTTTGGACTTACATTTCATTACAATATCTATGCCTTTCTTTTCAGAGAATGACAGGCTTAGAGAAAGAGTGCACTGGCTGGCGAGATGGCTCAGCCATCTAAAGTGCCTGCTCAGGAAAGCTTAGGAAGCTGCAGGGAGCATGGTTTGATCCCAGCACCACATGGTGCACCAGCCCCAACCCCAGGGCAGGCTGAGCCGGCCATAACTATATAAAGCTAGAGAGAGAGAGAGAGAGAGAGAGAGAGAGAGAGACAAAGAGAGACAGAGAGAGACAGAGAGAGAGACAGAGACACAGACAGAGGCACAGAGAGACACAGAGAGAGAGAGAAACAGAGAGACAGAGAGACAGAGAAAGAGAGAGTACAGGGTTGAGAAGTGAGATGGGCTACATTCTTTTAAAAATGTACTTCATTTATAAATTATCTAAATTTCCAGTCACAGTCTCTTGCTAAAAAAACAAACAAACAGACAAACAAAAAAACAAAAACAAAAACAAACAAACAAAAAAAGAACTAATTCTTTACTAGCCAAAGAATACACTACACTGTAAATATTTCTTAGGTCTAAAATATTTATGTTTTCTTCCTTACTGTAGTATCCAACTAGACAGAAAATGAGCATGGTACCACAAAATTCAAAAATAGCACATAAGTTTCAATTCTTTAGGAGTTTTTTCTGTATGAATACTCGAGACTTAACCTTGAGATGTTTCAAAATTTAAATAGGAAAGAAAACTATGGGGAGCATTCCCACCAGATCAGAGTGCAGTTTTTGCCAGTAAAATATGGATTTGCCAAATTCATCAGATTGAGCAAGGGAAATTAATATTACCAGAGTAACTGAGAAAAAGCCATTCTAACTTTTATGAAGACTGGGTTTTGCAGCATGAATTTTGATCCTACACACAATGATCCTAAATATAGTTGCAAAAGCAATCATAAACACTGAAGTGATGCCCAGAATCTGGAGGCAGCTTTATTTATGTTGATGGACACTGATCAGAATCATCTTCAGAGTTGGGTCTTGGTTTCTGGTGGTCTGGGGCTTACAGAAGACTAGCCAGCAGGAAGTAGAGGCAGAATGGCTTGTCAGCTGGAGATTGGTTTATACAAGTGCATCATAGTGACTAGCTATACCTCACAGTGACCGGCCATTTTTAAGAGGCAAGAACAACTGAAACTGGAAAAGGAAACTATTACCTGCTGTTTTAGTTACTCTTCTCTCGTTGCTGGGACAAATAGCCAACACTCAAAATAAAGGAAGGAAAGGTTTATTAGCTTACAATTACTGGAAGTTTCAGTCCATATTCAGTTGGCCCAACACTGAGTGGAACAGGGCAGAAAGCATCCAGTTCATGGCAGCAGAACAGCAACAATTGTGCCAGAGGTAACCTACCAACCAGGGGAGCAGAGAGCAACAGTGTGAGTCTGTCTCTCTCTCTCTTTATAATACATCAGGCTCTCTGCCTTAGCCTATCTGCCTCAGGCTACACCTGTAATTCCCAGAAGTACTCAGACCAATAATCTCATCAGTACTAAAACACATAATCCCAGTGACTAATGAGTCAAGTCTCAATCTATAGAAGTCCCCAGCCCATGATTGCATGAGGCTTTCAGGGGACAACTAGACATAAACCATAACATCTGGGCAACTAACAAATTGAAGTATGCTGGTTGTGGGGGACATTTTATGCTACAGTTACCCTCTCTTTTAGTTTCTATGACAAATCTTTTCTGTGATTATTATAGCAAAGATCTTCTGTTGCAAGGCCCAACTAGATGTAGGCCTGTATAACTCAGGATGGTGTCCAGTGTGTCTTGGACACTCATCAAATCTTTGCCAAGTATTTGATTGATTGTTTTGTTCTCTTGGGAAAATCACCTGGAGAGCGTAAAGCCAGAAAAAAAGTCACAGCTAGCAGGGAACAGGGAAGCAAGGACTGGAGTAAGCAGCCTGAAGTGACACAAAAATCAAGGGGAATATGTGTGGAACAATTTGGTAAAAATTGTCCTAGATTTCAGCCATGTGTGAACTGGTCAGCATGTGTTATATGTTCAGAGTGAGCTGCAGAGGAACCATTGCGGTAAAAATTTCAGCAGATCTAAGACTGGTTTCTGAAACTTGTAGATGTAGTTAATATGTGCCTGGGTTGTATGTGTGTGTAGGAATATCCATAGATATAGCTGGTCTTTTAACTGGTTAGGAGTTGTATCTTGTTTTATTTCTGTGTAATATGTCTACATATCTCTAAATGAAGAGAGCCCACTATAATGCATGAGGTCGAGGCCAGTGATACAGATGCTGAGGCCAAAATGCTGCAGTAATACGGGTGCTAACTCTCCAGCCTGAGTTTGCAGAAAAAATTATGGAAGTGGTTTGGCTCTGATCTTCTGGGAGTATTGGGTAAAGATTTTCTGGCTGAGGTTGATGTTTCAGTTAGTTGGATTTCCACAGGGGCTTAGGCAACTGGATCAAATTATTTTGCATTGGGGGCAGGTTTTCAAACAGCAGAAAGAAGTAGTAGCAGGAGAGTGTGGGCCAGAATAGCCTTGTCCAAGGTCACCACAGCACATAGAGTTTGTGAGACTGCATTCCTAACAGAGCTACTTCCATAAGTAAAACAGGGTGTACTCAGCATCTCTCAGGAGCCTTATATTTAAGTCTCATTGGCTTGACAATAGTTCATCAGAGAGTTCCAGGCAGTCATGGGCTGCTGGGCCCAGGAACATGGATAGATTGAGTGGTCTTATTATCACAAAAAGTCCTTGATACTGGGTGAGTTCCAGCACAGCATGTGGTACCTGGACAGTGAGGTCTTGGTTCCAGGTGATCCTGTCAGCCTTTTTGATAGGGAGGACAGTGGCCAAGTATGTGCACAGATAGCCACAGGGCTGAGGCTGACCAACATCATTGTTTTTGTAAACTCAAGGATGCAGATTTTATAGAACCCAGAAGCTCTAAGAAATTTGTTTTTTGTTTTGTTTTGTTTTATAACCAGTTGCTTCCAGATATTGTAGTAGAACTTATGTATCTTTCCAGCAGCTTGGATGTCATTCTGGGAAACTAGTGAGGTCAGCCATGAAGGCTTCTCCAAAGAAAAGTATAAAACAAGTTTTTGAACATCAGAGAGGCTTATTTAGTCGAGGTCAGTTCTGAGGAGGAGCTGGCCAGCAGGAACCAACTGACGGCAGAAGAGGGCCTCTTGAGGTTTAGGCTGGTGTGCCAGCAGGCTGTGGGTGCCAGAAGACTGAGGCAATCATAGTAGCATTGGCAGCACAGAGACCTTGAACTGCCTTTACATCCAGGAGAGGTGTATTTTAGCAGTTGACAGTCTGTACTACTTGCCCTGGGATTGTGATGGAGCCAAATCTGTTGTCAAGGCTCTCTCCAAATTCGACAATGTTTAACTCCTTATGGCAATTGAGTCCAAATGAACTGACCTTTTATCTCAGGATTTTTCCAGTTGAAGGAGGTTATGGGAGCAACTCAGGCAAGGAACTCAAGGAATACAAGCAGAGGAAGGCATCTTTTAAATCTAAAAGGGTGTGTGGAATTGAAACCTCATAGCACAAGGAGATGGCTGTGTTGGTGATGGCACAGAGATCTTGCCCAATGTGGTTAACAGTCTGTCAGGCTGATGCATGGATGGATGCCTATTTGTGCTTACCGTGACATCTGACAGCAGCAGGGATCACTGTGAGGCAATATGACTGATGGCCAGGCCAAGAGATGAGTCTTTAGGAGAGCTTTTTAGAAAGCTCAGGATTGTGGTTATCTGCCTCAAGCTGATGCAAATGCCATTTTTTTTCCTCAGGTGACAGTTAAAGTTGAAAGCCCAGGGACAAATGAGAGGGAGACTAACTCTCTTGGTGCAGAGGAGATATCCTTCCAGGCTATCAGGCAGATTTTGTATCAGGCAGAAAGGGTGAGAGGCAACAGTCCCATTTGCCCCAATGATGGTAACTTTGTGACAGAAGGAACTTATTACTGAGAGAGCTCTGTTTCATTGGCTACCAGGAAATTTGCAGGTTCGCACCTGACTATGGACTCTTAGGGGCCCAATTTGATAGAGTTCAGTCTATCCTACCTATTCAGGCTGTACAAGGTACAATTCATTTGTCAAGGCTGACAATCCAATTTTTTCTTGGTCAAAATGAGAACCTCAGAAGCAATTGTTGTCAATCATCTTGGATGATGTTGGATGATGCCATCTGACCAGGACAGGCATGGGAGCAGGAGGCTCTGGAGACAGGGCCTCTGTGGCCAAATTCAGACACTGGCCAGCTGGAATGAGCTCATTTGGCCAGTAGGAGAGGATTCAGGAGCAGGGAGTGAAGCAATTGCAGCAGCTGAGAGGATGTCAAGATGGAATTGTCAAGAAGAATGGGTCTTTTTTTGTCCCTTTTTTTCTTTGACATGCAGGCAATGGTTTTATTTTTAACTCCATAAAATCCCCTGTTCTTGCAGTCAGGGATTGTGGGTTTTAGTTTCTGCTTTATCTCCCTGTGGCGCATGTTGTGTTCCCTTGAATGATACACAAAAGATAAGCGTGGGTGCCTCTCAGAGAGAATCCACTTAGACGCCAACCTGGCTGTGTCCCTCTGAGGGACTCAGGTGTGACTTAGCTATGGAAGTGTGAGGTCTCCATTATTCCCTATGTCCATCACTGAGGAACTGCAGATGATGACCTGATCCGCCACCACAACCAGCGCTTCCCAGTCCTGGTGCCAGGACAGAGGGGCCTACTGCTTATGGGATCTGGTCCACTCGCTTACACACTCATTCAGCAGGTGTTACATGTTCAGAGGTTAAACACTGCAACCTGTCTTTCTCTTCACCGTTGATCATGTAGTCAATCACGTCTTTCTTCACTCAAACTGAGAAAGACTGTCAGCCTAATGGGGTGTTCCTCAGGGTCTTACTAGAATCAGGCAGGCAGACAGGCAGGCAGGCAGGCAGGCAGGCAGGCAGGCAGACAGACAGACAAATTGCACCTTCTTCACTTGGAGTCTGATGTGAGTTGCTCCAGTAGGGAGCCAGCAATCCTCCTCCAGACCTCTGAGGAGACTAAAAAAATCTCAAAGGTGTACCTTCCCACTGGAACTTGGAAAGAATCTCCTACTGACCATCTGGGCCCTAAACAATGACCACAGTGGTCGGCATGGTCAGCCTTTCCAACTGACAAGTCAGATGTAATAGCAAGTAGAAACGTAGAAATAGCGCCCAAGATTTTGAGGCAGACTTATTTATGTTGATGGGCACCGCTTGAGATCACTGCCAGAATCAGGTCCTGACCTTCGTGGTCTGAGGCTTATGCGAGATAAACAAGCAGGAGTGACAGAGGCAGAACGGCTCATCCGTTTGGAATTGGCTTATACAGTGTGCATCATGGTGACCACCTATGCATCACAGTGACCAGCTGGTTCCAAGAGATAGGTACAACTGAAACTCAGACAAAAGCTATTAACTGGGCAACTAACAAACTGGAGTATCGGGCAGGCAGGTGGACAGGCAGGCAGACAGACAGACGGACAGATTGACCATGCTAACACCTTTGGTCACTATTTGTGGCCCTGATGGACAGAGTAGGACCTCTCCAGGTCCCCATACACTCTTGACATTGTTAGAGTCTCCTTAGAGGTCTGGAAGAAGACTCCTGCCTCCCTGCTGGAGCAACTCACATCAGACTCCAACTAAGGAAGGTGTAATTTGTTTATCTTTATACTGAAATGTACTGACTGTGGGAGACACTTTTTGCTATACAATGAATTTTAATCTATATAACTTATGTAAGAATAAAAGTTAAGGCTTACAGAAGTACCTTAGCAGTTGAAAGTCTGAATACTAAGGATGCAAAGTAACTTTTAAAGCCTTCTGTATAAACTTCAGAAGCATAGGCAGAATGAGAATCAAGAGGCAACAGAAATCTGTTAAACTAGAACCTCGAGACCTGTCTAGTTAGAGTTATAAATATTTAATTCAAAATTCATGCTTAGAAAAAGGAACATATAAGATTATAGGAGGTGTTTATGACAAAACAAACTGAAATTTCTGACCTGAGAAGTTGTATTCCCTAGTAACAGCATTGCAAAGTGGACTTCAAAACATAAAGCAAGAGCGAAAGAAGGATGTAGAGTCAGGTACTAAAGAAAAATCAGAAGATGGCACCCTAATTTATTGACATTAGCCCACAAATAAATGCTAGATGAATTGTTCAATATTGTGTAACTTAGTCAAAGTTTTAAGAAAAAAATATCTTAGGGCCAGGGAGATAGTTCATAGAATAGCACCTGCCTGGCAAGTGCAGGGTCTTGACCTGAGTTCAATCCCTGGTAACACACACACACACACACACACACACACACACACACACACACACACACGTATCTTACGTATCTTATTGCTCTTTCTTAAAATCTATGTAAAACAAAATAAAATAAGGGCCAGCTGTCACAGAGACTTGTTTTTCAAAGTAGTTTAGAGGCTTTTTATAATATGCAGAATTATCCCACTGGAATATTTACTTTTGTATCATAAAATTGGGATTTTATTTAGGTTTTTGTCCACCGTGGATGAAACAGCCAGGGCCTAGTTGTGTGCGCATGTTAATTTGGCCCATTGAACACTCCCTGTCCTTCCTGGCCACCATTCTGTAGGCCGTTAGCTTTCTTCTCTTATACTCAGTACCTAAGTCCCTAGCACTCACTTTACACCAAGTGTTCTTCAGAACCACCCTGAATACTGCTTTCCTTATAAACATTACATAGAAAATGGCTGTGAAACGAGAAGTGTGCCAGTTTTAGATCTGCTCACTCCCGAAGCCTACTTCACCAGTTAGCAACTGTGAGGCGAGAGGCCTTGGTGTTCTCACAGAGCAGAAGACAGCAACATGCTTCTTCTCCATTCCTGACTGATCTTTCTTCTCCTAATAATCTTTCAATATCCAATATCCCTCTTACCATTAACATCTTACAGACAATGCAGACATTGATACTTTTTATAATCATTATTGATACAAAAATTTCTTCTCATTGAACTAAGAGAACGTAGTCGTATACATAGTCCAAAATCATACAAGGTTATTGGCAGAACTGGCAGTATCGGAAGCTGTTGATTTAAGCCTTTTACAGCTCAGCATACTAATCTAGCTTTAATTTTTAATCCTCGTGGTTAAACTTTCTTGCTGAGGACAACACCATGCACTGTATCAATTATCGAGAATGTACTACGAACATGTTTTGAAACTATCCCATTGTTATTTCTTAGTAAAAGTAATAAAAATAAAGATAATTTAGAATTTCCAAAAACAATAAAATAAAATCTTACAGACAATGCGCAATACTGGCCAAAACAACTAGATTCAGATTCAAGAGCAAATGGTTCAATGTTGATTCTGCTGCCTGTGAGCCAGGCACCTTTGTCATCTCACCCAGTGTCCCTGCTCTTGAGTTTCTTAATGGATAAAATGTGGATTCTGGGTTAGGGGAGCTCCATGGTCCTTTCCAAATCTGGTTTCTTAGAAACTCATCTATCTATCTATCATGAAGCATTTTGAAGAATGAAATGCTACTGGGGTTGGGGAGAGTACAGGATTATCTCCATGTGTAACACTCATACACACAAATATAATCAGTGTGTAATCCTGTATAATCCGTGATATGTTCTGAAGATGACTTAGCAGGATTATGATTATTCAAGAGTTACATGGATAAATTGGCTACAGTAAAATCTCATCTCAAGTTTCTGGACCTTTCAGAAAGCCCTTCTGACTATAGGATTGAATGGCAGCCTTGGTACACCTCAATAGTTCTTTTTTTAAAAAAGCAGGGAGCATTCCTGTTTTATATCATGGACTACATACTATATATTATTAATGATGTTCGTGACATTATTAATAAACATAAGTGGAGATTGACTTTGCTAAAGTTAACTCTTTTGCTGGAGAGGATTATTGTTTTTGGAAATTTGTTACAAGTGAATAAAACATAGGATAACAAAAATACATAGTCATAAAGATTCCAGGTGCTAACACATAACTTTCTTTTCCCTTCATGGTGCAAATGGTTTAAGCATGGATCCAGACATGTTTACATCAAAGTAGGTCATGAGTTTTAAAAGCTAAACATTATATAATCAGAATCTAAAACATCCTATATGTGGATATAGTCTTTTAAAGAATAGAAAAGTTATTTCTAGGATGACATTGTTTTACTTGCAATGATTCCTCATGGGTAAGTTTCCAACATTTTGTGAAGACATATAATTACTATAAAAATGCAAGGCTTCTGTACAAGTACCAATTCCCCATGAGGAATGTGGACATTATTTACTGCAAACATGTGCTAAACAAAAATTGAAAAAAAAAAAGTAAAGCAATGTTACTCCAGGGTTACTATGTATTTTTCTAGTAAGTGGAGGCTACACCTAGCATATTATTTGGAGAAGGGTGAGCTGTTTGGTTAAACATAGTGCTATTGTTAGGAGAGATTTCAACAGTCCCTCTGTTAGCTCCAAGACATGATGAAACCAAAATTGTGTATACATGCTCCTCCCTTGACTGTACCACAGAGAATTCTTGATTTTCCCAAATTTCTTATTCTAGGTTTCTCAGAGGTCAGGTAGTGATGTCTGGACAAGAGCAAGCTCTGTAGTTCAGGGACTCTGGTAGCCATTCATAGGCCTAGGAACTTGATTTACTTCTAACCATGTAATCGGTTTTAAAAACTATCTGATCATAAGTGATAGTACATTGAGCTAGCTATGTTACTGATACATGATTTTAATTATTTTAAATTAACATACCAGGGCAATAGCTGAAGTTTAGAAGTTAAGTGTAATGTCAAAAAAGAGGGGAAAACTGGAGTCTTCTCATTCAAAAATGTTAGTGAGAACAAAAGCAAGTCTTTCTGTTGCAGTCTTCCCTGCGCTGGAATCACAGACATGAGCCATCATTCCCAGTTTCGGTGGGTGGCACGGTTCAGTTAGGTACAGCATGCAGTACTGGGGTTTGAGCAATGGTCCTTGTGCTTGTCAGGCAAGCACTTAGACCGCTGAACTATCTCCCAGACCCTGGTAGGCTTATTCTTAAGCAGAGTCCAACTTGGCTCCATTTCATATAAATGCATTCCTGGGTGTTACTTGTTCTTCTTTTAAATATTAGTGGTTTCAGTTCCTGGCAAGCTCAGTGAATGCATCTCTTTCCAAAGTTGGTGATACTGGTTCTGCTACTGTGTGATACGTTGTATCCTGTAAGGTGGGCTGGGCCCAGGATGTGGAAGGTGGAATTACTGTCTGTGTTCTACTGCTGCGTGATTCAGGGGAAACTGGTATGACCACATCCTTCCTCTCACTTTCAAATTAGATGCTGGGGAGGATACAGATAATATTTTATGCAGAGCCAGGTTGGATTAAATAATACCAACTGAAGTATTTAACTAGGAAAAATTTTAAAAAATACCTGAATTTTCCAGAAAAATTGAGACAAGAATGATTTTCATTTAAATTTTCTAAAAGATGGTCTCGATTTAACACCTACCTATCCTTCTTTTCTTTTTTCTTTTACTAGATTTCCATGGCATGCACTCAACGCACACTCATGCTGCACACTGCTGTAATTCCATATATGCAAACAATGTGTAACGACCAAGGAAGGCTCACTAGCATTCCTTCCTCTTTAAATATTTATTACTTCCTTGTGTTGGGAAGGTGCAAATTCCTGTCTTCCACTTGTTCTTAAAATATATAATACAAGTTATGAACTAAATTCATCTTACTATGTTGTAGAATGCCCAGAACTTATTCATGCTGTCTACCTACATTTTCATGACAGTTTTCGAGGTTCCCCTCATCCCGTCCGCATCTTACACTCTGGTCACTGTTTCTATTGTGAACGTGAAGAACAAACAAACTGAAAGTCAGCTTCCTCTATATTCTCATGGCACAGATCACTTCTGACACCAGTTGTGTGAGGTTTTCCCACACACCAAGCAATCATTTCTGTAATGGAAATCAATTGTATGTCCTCTAACTCTTTCCTGAGGTTATGTAGCTAGAGACAGTGTCACATCCTAAACTTGTGAATTCATAGCCTTTTTCCTCTGTCTCTGTTTTGTTTGTCTCTGCCTTTATGCAGTGTTCTCCAGACTGTATGTCATTTTCTAAATTTTCTTTTCCTTATAAGGACTCCAGTCATTAGATTGGGTAGATTTACATTTCAACTTGATTAAATTTACCAAGACATTTATTTCCAAATAAGTTTACTTTCTTAGTTACTGGAGTTTGGAGCTTGAGCAACTTTTTCTTTTAAAAGGGAGTATCCAACCTATAAGTGATATTTTCATAAAAATACATAATTTGAATATTATAACAACATGTGAGTTTTAGAGGGACATAAATGTTTAGAGCACAGCAGCAATCTACTATGCTAGAAGATTTCCTAACATTTTTTTATATTCTAAACATAATAGTAAATAGATGTATCTGCCAAATTTTATTTATTTGTATTCACAAGGGATTAGTTTCAGGAAACATCAAACTAAACTAACCTCAGAATTGAGAGATCTTCTACACAACAAATGATAAATCTTTTCAAAAGCATCATGATCTTGAAGGACAACAAATAAATAGAAAACTGTCAGATTCAAGAGAGCTAAGCAGCCATAACTAAAGGCAGTGTGGAATGTTGTACTGGTTCCTGGCCTCAAACAGGGTTTTACTGGAACCAGGGATAAAATCTGAATACAACTTATTCATAGGTTCACATTAGTACTAACTTCCTCTTTGTATTACAGATAGAAAGAAAATATTTTAGGAATAATTTGTTATAATAAATTGTATCTGTACTATATTACCAGGATGTAGCTGTATCATTTTCTAATTCCCTATTTTTAGAAGAAAATAATTTACTTTTGTATAAGATTGTAGCTCAATATCATGACTCTCTTAGTTATGATTTTCAGCCAGTTCTCCTTATCACATTATTTGCAAACAATGAATTCATCTCTTTTGTATTAAATTTCATGTAGTATTTTTGATTTATTGTCTTAATTAACATCTTAAGGGAAATGTTAAATAACAGTAGCCAAAGTCTCAGTAAGTCCCTAAATTTTCCAGGCTGGTCTCACATTTCTAATCTGCCTGTATCAGACTTGCAGAGAGCTGGATTGAAAGCACAGGCATAATTTTTTTTTTTTTTTTTTTGTCTTTTTGAGACAGGGTCTCACTATGCAGTTCAGGCTAGCCTTGAGCTCACTTTTGTAGCCCAGGCTGGTCTCGAACTTGCAGCAATCCTCCTGCCTCAGCCTCCCAAGTGCTGGGATTACAGGCGTGAGCCACCACGCCCGGCAGGCATAATTTTTTCAGTCTTTTCTGCATCTGTTTTTCAGGGACTTCAAAGATTAACCTCGTATTTTGAGCAGTCTCTTTCAGGGGGCAGATGAATTAATGGAAAAGCTTTTCTTAATCCAATTCTGTCCACCTCAGTTATCAGACGTGTTTCCTTGGCAGAACATGCTAATATGTGATTTGATATGTTTTTATAAAACTTTTAAGGTAATTTAGTGGAAAGTTTGCACAGAATGCATTAGGGTGCTTTCAGTCAAATATGTCTCTTATTTCTCTTAATTGTTATGTTAAACTATTGTACAGTGTAGTGTTGGTGGGGGTGGGGATGACATAAACTTTCAGACGTTAACCAGAGCAGTTTACAACACTGTGTGATAACGAACAGAAGTGAAAGAAGTAACCACTTCCCTTTAAAATGCAGGAACTAATCAACACATATTGGAGAAAAGGTTTTACAATTAAAATACAAATTTATTCTTAATGTGAAATAATGTGTACTGATGGTAGGCATATTATTACTCCAGTGCCTCCTTCTTTTCCTTATATAGAAAAAGCACTTAGGCAGAAGCCGGAAGCCGGTGCTGGCAGCTCAAGGTGACGGATGAGAGTGAGACAGCAGTGA
The DNA here is from genome assembly GCA_004027025.1 of Myocastor coypus. Lineage (NCBI taxonomy): Eukaryota > Metazoa > Chordata > Mammalia > Rodentia > Myocastoridae > Myocastor > Myocastor coypus. The sequence goes on along the minus strand of PVJA010020560.1, from coordinate 8,594 downwards.
ACTCCCCAGCATTTTCGCATCCTCAGAAGCTGGAAGGCAATGGGAACAGCCATGGGCATTACAGCGACTGCAAGAACGAGGAGGATGACAGCTGGGTGGTTTGCATCCAGCCAATGACACTGGAGCCAAAAAAGAAGACAAAGAAATACAAAAAGAAGAAATAAAGGCAGTGAGACAGATTTAAACCAGGATCAGCCTGTGAAGATGAACTCTTTGCCAGCAGAAAGGATCCAAGAAATACAGAAGACCATTGAGCTATTTTCAGTGTGCCAGGAAGCAGCAAAGACCATGCAAAGAGGCCAGGAAACGAAGCTACCAGTTCTGGGATACACAGTCCGTTCCCAAACTGGGCGAAGTGGTGAACACCCATGGTCCTGTGGAATCTGATAATGACACCACATCTGTCAGGAGCCCTACACCCTGCCCTAGGGCTTTACCTCAGATGGCTTGGACCTGGGTGACCGCGGTGTGTTGAAAGAACTGCACACCCTGCTGAACAAGAACTATGTGGAGGATGATGACAACACGTTCCGGTTCGATTACTCTCTGGAGTTTCTCCTGTGGGCTCTGCGGCCACGTGGCTGGCTTCCTCAGTGGCATTGTGGGGTTCAAGTGGTCTCAAGTAGGAAACTGGTTGGGTTCATTAATGCCATCCCAGAAAACATCAACATCTATGACACAGAAAAGAAGCTGGTGATCACCTTCCTGTGTGTCCACAAGAAGCTGCATTCCAGGAGGGTGGCACCAGTCTTGATCTGTGAGATAACGCAGCAAGCGCGTCTGGAGGGCATGTTGCAAGCCATGTACACTGCTGACGCGGTGTTACACAAGCCCATGGACACCTACGGGTACTGGCATCAGTCCCTTAACACCCGGAAGCTGACTGAGGTGAAGATCTCCTACCTAAACAGAAACATGACCATGCAGCGCACCATGAAGCTCTGCCAACTGCCAGAGACTCCTAAGACAGCTGGGCTGTGGCCAATGGAGAGAATGGACATTCCAGCTGCACACCAGCAGCACACCTGGTAACTGAAGCAGTTCCACTTACTCCAGCCATGAGCCAGGAGGAAGTGGAGCACTGGTTGTACCCCCAGGAGAATGCCAGTGGCGAGGCGACAGATCTTCTCAGCTTCTGTGCGCTTCCCTCTACCATCATGAACCACCTGACCCACAAGAGTCTGCAAGAGGCTTACTCCTTCTACAGTGTCCACACCCAGACACCTCTCCTTGACCTCATAAGAGATGCACTTGTTCTCACCAAAATGAAAGGGTTCGACATGTTCAATGAGCTGGATCTCATGGAGAACAAGACTTTCTTGGAGAAGCTCAAGTTCAGCATAGGAGATGGCAGCCTACAGTATTATCTATACAACTGGAAGCACCCCATCATGGGTGCTGAGATGGTCAGGCTTGTGCTACAGTAATCAGCAGCTGATACATTTTTGGGCAAAGCCACTCAACCCACAACAGAAGCACAACATGGTCTAGTCTCATAGACTATGTGAGAGTCCCTGGAGAGAGCAGACTAAATGCCTTGCCAAACACCAGTGGACTCTATGACCATAGTGCAGTGGCATGGCTGCATGATCTCCAAGCCATGTCTAGTCTCCCTGTTTTCCAGTTAGTCACCTTACGCAACCACGATCAAGGGAATATAACTGCTGAAACTAGCTCGTGGTGAACGTATGATAGAGTTAATGGGTTAAAATGAAAGTATATATATTATATATAAAAAAACACTTAGCCTTAGTTTTCTCTTTCTGGATAATTTTGAAATTAGAACTTTTAAAGAAATGTGGGCTTTTTTCTGTTTGTTTGTTATTTTGGTTTCAGAAAAACAGAAGTCTGGCTATCTAATTAGACTGCACATATGTTTATTAACTATTTGAAAATTATCTTTTGCTCTTATAGGTAAAATTTCAAATCTGCTATCTGATGACTCTGGATTCAATGACAAAGGTGGTTCTGATAAATGCTCTTTGCTTTAAAGGAACCTGGGAACATCGATTCTTAATGCAAAGCACCCTCTGCAAAGCTGTTCAGAATAAACAAGATAACTAATTGAAGATAAGTTTAGATTTTTGTCTATCATTATAAAATCAATTAATTTTAAATGTATTCTTTTGCATTTTACCTTCTATATACTATGGCATTCTTTAGTGAATGGATAACTAAGCTAAAATCTCTTGGTTATACAGTTCTATCCTATCTGGAAATTCTCATTTCATAGTTCTTTTCTGAATATGGACTACTTGGGTACCTTTCACTTGTTGTTGCTGCTTGAGCTGGATAAAATAGATCTTACCTTCACATGAAAAAAATCTTCATCATAAAGATTCTCATGGCAATGCAGGATGATACATCCTCCTACTGAGCTGGGGACCCAGGCAGCTCAGGCTGGCCTTGAGCTCACTTCATAGCCCAGGTTGATCTTAAACTCACAATGATCCTCCTGCTTCAGCCTCCAGAGTGTTGTGGGATTTCAGGCATCTGCCACCATGGCTGGCTCTCAAAATTCTAAAAAAAGACCAGAGAATGTAAATGTTACATTGATTTCCCAGTTGAGAAACATAGGAGAACCCAGTGGCTACAGCTGAGGCATACTTGAGCTAGAAGCAGCTCAGGAGAAGAATCTAAAAACTCCTATGAGTTTTGTTCAGGTCTAATATGGCAACACTGTCTTCCACAAAATTCTAACCCTTCCACCAGGGTTAGAATGAAAATGTTAAATATATCTTCATATGTTGAGATGTAATTAGGATATAAAATACTCATCCCTGTAACAAGGATGGACAGTGACAAGAGCACTATGGCAAACAGCAAAACTAATATAAGGGTAAAGATAAGGCTCATGGAGCCCAAGTGCTATGTGCTAGCTTTCCATTGCTCTGATAAAATATCTTTTAAAAAATAAAGATTTATTTTGGCTCATGGTATCAAAAGCTTTTGTCCATGGCTTTGTCATCTGGGAACTCATAGCAACACAAGACATTGTGGTGAAGGCGTGGCAGAGCCCAGTGGCTCAACTCATGGTGGCTAGGAACAGAGAAAGAGAGAGGAAAGGGCAGAAGGCCAATCTCTTTTTCATGGACACATCCTTATTACCCTAGATTCCTTCCATTAGGCTCCACCTCCCAAAGATTTTGCCAGCTTCCACCTGACATAATGGATCAAGAGTGTTCACACATAGCTGGGCGTGGTGGCTTACGCCTATAATCCCAGCACTCGGGAGGCTGAGGCAGGAGAATTGGTGTGAGTTCGAGACCAGCCTGGGCTTCAAAAGTGAGCTCAGGACCAGCCTCAACTGCATAGCAAGACCCTGTCTCAAAAAGACAAAAAAAAAAAAAAAAAAAGAGTGTTCTCACATAGAGTTTAGGGGACAATTAAAATCCAAGTGTTCATAGGTTTAAATGTGAGTGGTCTTGAGATCTAAGTAGAAAAAAATATTCAAATATAAGAATTTTTTATCCTTTCAATGCTATTTTCCCCCTTACTCTTTCCCTAGCCTGAATTCTTTCTGCATCCAATCCACAATGGCCAAATATGGCTACCCACAAAACCTCCATCCTAGCCACCTTCTGAGTAAGCACCTTTATGAATTCTTAGAATGTTGGTTAGCCACACTTTGCTACAGTTGTGCAGATGTGAGTCATGGTAGATATTAGTTTTGCGAAGGAACTGATGCTGTAACTGTGTATATGTATGCAACACCTATTTCTCAAACAATGGGGTAAGGGTGGGGAAGAGCTTGAATGTATAATGCAACAGTTTCATGAGATATAAACAGGACATTTACTTCAGCTAGTATATTCCCCCGTAAGGCTCAGCTGCAGCAAATGAAGAGCTCTCCAAAGATGTTCTAACAAAATGAGAACTAAAACAGAACAGTTGTGTAAGTAAGAATAACAGGGAAGTTCAAAGGTGAATGACATTTGCAGACCCTCAGTCATAATCCCAGTTCCCTCTTTCTCAATTATTTCACCCCCTTTCTTTTTATCCTCATACTATCTCCCTCCCTCTCTTTTTTCCATCCTTATTTTCCAATATTGAAGGTGAAATCTATCTATATGATCAGGAAATATAGGGGATTAGCATGTGTCATCCTTCATGGTAGCTTCTTGTAAAGTCTTGGGGTCACAAGCAAAATGCAGAAAAATTTTTTCCAGATTGTAGCTCAGCTGAACTCTAGGCTAACTGCCAAGGGAGTCCTTGTTCTCTGCTGAAATATTCTGAGCCTGGCTTTAGTATTTGCATTTCTATCAATATTCTGGTTATCTGGGCTCAGTGTCATCCATCAAGCACTGCTGACAGTAATCTATGGCTTTGGTAGCCTATTACTCAAACTCTTCAAATGCCTCCTAAAAGCAAGTTCCATGGTCAGACAGAGTCAAACAACAACCCCTCTTTATACAGTACTGCATGCTGTCCTGGCCCTGTCCCCAGATGTGCTGAGCAGGTCATCGAGACCAGGCATGGTGGTGCATGCCTGTAATCCTAGAGCCGAGGAGACTGAAAACACAAGGATTACTATGAATCCAAGCTGTGTAGTGAGACCCTGTAGCAAATATATAAATTGAGAAAGAAAGAAAGAAAGAAAGAAAGAAAGAAAGAAAGAAAGAAAGAAAGAAAGAAAGAAAGAAAGTCTTTTCTCTGATACCACCATTTATTTTAGTCATGTTTCCATTTCTGGGACACAATAACCAATGACCCAAAATTAAAGAAATCGAGGTTTGTTTTGACTTATGGTCTCAGTCCATGTCTGCTGGCTTTAAGGCAGAAATAGGATGGCATAGATGTTTGATGGTCAAAAGATTGCTTAGCCCATGACAGCCAGGAATCAGAAAAGAGAGGGGTTAGAGAAGGAGATAAACCCTTCTAGCTGATGCCTCCCATTAGTTATCTCCAACTGGGCCCCTCTTCCAGCAGAAAATCAGTTCGAGGAGATTATGATTTAGTGACTTTCCAGATACATAAGATTTTAGGGTGAGCCGGACGTGGTGGCTCACGCCTGTAATCCCAGCACTCGGGAGGCTGAGGCAGGAGGATTGGTGCGAGTTCGAGACCAGCCTGGGCTACAAAAGTGAGCTCAGGACCAGCCTCAACTGCATAGCGAGACCCTGTCTCAAAAAGACAAAAAAAAAAAAAAGATTTTAGGGTGAATTTTAGATCTAAACTAGAGCCATTTGTTATTAATGATTAACAAATATGGATACTGTATTATGAACTAAAATCCACAGTTTATGTGCAGGTTTGCTCTTGGTGTTCTACAGTTCTGTGATTTTTGACAAATAGACAATATCATGTGTTACCCAATTCAGTGTCGTTCAGACAGTTTTGTCATGCTTAAATACCACCCTTTGTTCGTTCTGTTCATTTTTCTCTAAAACCTTGGGTAAACATTGCTATTTTTATTGTCTTAACAGTTTTGCCTATTGTAGAATGACCTATAGTTATACAGTATTCACCCTTTTCAGGTGTTCCTTTCACTCAACAGTGGGCATTTTAGGTTCTTTCATGTATTTTTATAACTTGGTAGATTTTCACTTGATCTTAGCCAAAATGCTGAGAAGCAATTAACTTGGTAGATCTTATTGCTCTATAGAAAAAGTTCCGTTATAGTGCTGGACTACTATGTGTTGATCCATTCACCTTTTGAAGCACATCTTCTTTCCTCCTCTTTTTAATAATAATGAATGAGATCCCTATAAGCCCTGTGTTCCAAATTGGAGCCATTCTGCCCTGCTTCCAACTGACTATGGACTAAAATCTGTACAAACGGGGTACAGAAATAAAGAGCATGTTTGATGGGTGATGTGAACACAATATTTCACTTAGGAAGGTGATGCCAAAGTAGCTTTCAAAGTGCTTGTACCATCTTACATTCCCACCAGCAGTCAGTGACAGTTCCTACTAATTCCTACCCCTGCCAAGATGTTTTGGATTTTGGACACAATAAGAGATATGTTTAACTTCCAATACCTCAATAACATGTGATTAAGCATTTTTTTGTAAGCTAGGTGTCTTCTTTGGTGAAGTGTCTGTACAAATATTTTGCCAATTTTTGAATTGTTTTGTTTTATTACTGTTGAGATTTAGGAATTGTTTGTACCTTCCAACACAATTTTTATCAGGCATGTGCTTTGCAAACATTTTTTTCCCCTGTTCTAGTTTTTGTCTTTCATTCTCTGAGTGAATTCCAGTTTGTATGATATGTATGATATAAAAATAATTCATCAAATATTTGGCTGTGATATGTGTGCATAGGGTCTCACAATGCAGATTGGGTTTGTAGTGATCCTTCCTGTTTTTCAGACTCTCAAGAGCTGGGATTACAGGTGCATGCTATCACACCCAGTCTCAGCCATTGTCTCATTGCCTGGGACAGCAGGCTGGGAATCGAACACCCCAGCCTCTGGGTCTGCCTAAGCAGGTGCTCTAATCCACTGAGCTATCTCATCAGCCCTTAAAGTATATTTTAGAATCATTGACATTTACATAGTTTGCTTAAATTTATGCATCTTTTTCAGTGCTCCATAGAATACACATTTTACAGGGATTGCCACATTAGTGTTACATACAGAAGTTCCGGTATCTCCTACTACAATACTGTTCAATGGAATTTCCAAAAAGCAAAGTCTGGATAACTTTTCTCAGAAGATAGCAGAACACTGTCTATTCACCACTGTCCCAGACAACTTTGAACCATATAGATTTATCATTTTAAAATTTCATAATATCAGGAGAGAAAAAGCATACTCATAGCTATTATAAAATTTGATTCCTGGGGCCCAGGTGATACCTTAGGGATATAAGTGCCTGACTGGCAAGTGAAAGATCCTGAGTTCAATCCCAGGTTCAAAAAGAAAAAAAAAAACCTTCAATTCTAATATTTGGGAGATTATTATTATTATTATTATTATTATTATTATTATTATTATTATTATTATTTATGGCTGGCTCAGTCTGCCCTCGGGTGTGGGTCTGGCACAGCATCTGGTGCCAGGGATCGAACTGTGGTCCTTGTAGTTGCCTAAGCTTTCCTAGCAAGCACTTTAGACTGCCAAACCATCTTGTCGGCCCTATTTGGGAATTTTTGTTTCTTTATTTTTTGGTACAGTGCAAAGTTATTAATTTCACATTATCATTATAGAGTGTAGAAATTTGATTTTATTCCATATTTTGTTTCCAAACAACTTTCTTCCATGATTAGAAAACAAACATTTTGTGCCTGGCATAGAACTCACACTAGAGTAGATTTTGCTGTATAGACAACATCTAAATGTTTTTATTGGTACATTTGGGTGATCAATTAATGCCTTACTTACTATCAGCAAAGTACTGCCCTTTTAAATCAAAATCTAATTCCCTTATATCCTGAGAGCTATTAATCTTCATAACAAAGATTCTACCTCTCAGCAGCATGAAGATTTGCAATTATACAACTAGAATTTTTCCAAGTGGGCATTTTACTGCACTGGGTAAAGGGAGCAACTGTAATTCCTCTACACAATCTCCAAGGGTCTCTTCCACTACTACACTATTTTCCTCTTACTTTGGAATTATAGATGTTTCCTTGGCTCTGATCCCATCGCTGGAAGAGGCCGTTACTTATGACAAGTCCAGTGAGTGAGCCAATGAAGACATGAGGGAGTTCTACCAAGTGCAGCTAGATCTACCCAAGTTTAAGGTGGAAGAGAGTTATGACCTTAAGCCAACCCTTAACATAATGGCATGATTTCTGTCTTTGGCAAAAACAAAGCTCATTCTTAGGAAAATCTTCAGAGGAAAACCTATTTCTCTCCATTGTTTTCCACAAGATTTTAGGGGAATAAATGAACAAGTCACAGAGGCTATAGAATAAGGCACTGCACTGAAATGAGGTTTAGAATCAGACATCTGAGAGAAGCCCAGTTTGGGAGCAGGAAGGAGATCTTCAGCAAAGAAACCCAGTGAGCTAAACCAGGAGCAGAACATCTAGCTAGTGGGGCACAGCAATTCATTTCCACAGGCTGCAGCAAGAAGAAGCTGACAGAGCAGCAAGCCCCAAGCTAGCACAACTGATTGCATTTGAATTCAGTTGAACCTGATCCAGTGAACTGAGACATATTGCAAGTCTCAGTGGGGCCCAGATCTAGACCCTTATCTATGGGAGCATCCCCTTCAGACAGAGGTGGCTACAGGTAACCAGGTGAACTAGTCTGCCTGGAAGACTCCAGGTTCATTGAGAGGAGGTGACCAGACACAAGTTAGGGGAACTAATCTTAATACAGATTCCCAGTTTAGTATCTGCTTAGCTATACAACCATAATGTTTGTTCTTATGATCTACAATACAAACTAATTAGTCATAAAAGTTTGTCAATTGCTAAATCTCACTACCCATTGTTAGTGTTGCTAAGTGTAGTATTGTAAATAGAAAAATATATCTGCATTAAGCACATGTTCTCTCTTGGGTAATAATATGAGGTCACGTTGGGGTAATAACTTGACCAGAGCCCTACACTGAAGGTCAGAGGAAAATGCCAAACAAACCAGCATCTCAATCTTTTTTTTTTTTTTTTTTTTTTTTTTTTTTTTTTTTTTTTTTTTTTT